>JZKD02S2256706.1:156747-176439 GCA_000966675.3 Picea glauca | reverse complement strand
ATGGATAGGTCTTTTACATTGTATGGCATATGTGTGTATACCATGCACGATTATCCAGGAGTTGGATTTTTCTCTGGTAAGCATGTTGATTTATTTATTTATATCTATAATGTTATTCGACATACTTCATTTTCCGCAATTATATTTTTGACACTAACATGCTCTATATATGATAACATCACAGGTATTGTAACAAAAGGGTATCATGGATGTAAATGTTGTGGCCTTCTATAAAGACTAGGTGGTCTAACCACCTACGAAATTTGATGTATGATTGTTCAAGGGTATTCCTCCCAGAATACCACCCTTATAGAAGATTTTCATTTGCTTTCAATGGTAAACCAAAGAGAACCCGAAGAACTAAAATAATGACACGATAAATTAGATTAGGGCCTATGACACAGAGAAGGAGAAGGAAATGGTAGAATTGTGTTGAGGAAAATATATGAAATAATCTTACTCAAGCATTTTTAGATCTTGCTTGGCTAAGGCAAGATATACGGGAATATCACCCCATGTTTATAGCCTCAAAAATTATTTCCTAATCCACAAGTATTAGTTACAAGGGCTTAGGCTGATTTTTTATAAATAAAAGATTGTTGTAAAATTCAACATTTTTATATAATTTTTTGAATATAATAGATGCAAAAGTAAATGTGGAGACAAAAGAAAAAATACCAAGTCACATATTAATACAAATGAGACAGAATAACAATCGCTTATTTCATTCCAAGAAATCAAAAGAATCGTTCTCTTTACAAAAATCCCTGAGGGAGTTTGGACCAAAGTCAAACTTAGATGTCCCCGATGAAAACCATACAAAAGGACTTCTGATAGAAAGTAAAAAAACTGAACTTTAAAAGTTGGATCATCTTTCCACATATTGTTTCCCACTCAACTCTGCACAATATCCTTTATCTGTCATGAAAATTAATTCATAAACATGCAAGTCTACATAGACTATCAAAGATAGATCAACAACTTTGAAAACAAGTGTCCGAATGATGTAATCCAACCTTAAAACTTGTTGTCTACAATAGGACCCTGCTGTCATAAAAGATAATTATGATATTAATGAATTAAATAATGAATGAAAACTGAACTATCTCTATAAAACTCAAGAGCAAACCTTAGTATGATTTATCCTTCTATTCTCCTCTTGTTCTTCCTTCTCTTTTTGCCTTTAAGCAATCAAAATTAGTTGAAGTAGTTCAACTACTTCTTTTAGTTAATTTAACTAAAACTCAACTAACTTTTAGTTTAGGGGAAGAATTAATATAATAATAATAAGGGTCTTTAATAAATAATAACTAGTAGGTGGGACCCCTTGTGACTCCCTTTAGTTTCTTAACAAAAATAAACACAACTAGTCAATCAATCAAAAACATCCCTCCTTGTCGCTCCCATCACCATTCTCATAATTTGAAAATTAATATCAATGATATTTTAAACCATATCCAAAAAATATAATATCCAAAATATCCAAAAATAGTATGCTATCCAAAAACTTCAGTAGTCAACTGTTCTCAACAATCAATAAATAAATATACTAAAAAACCATATTTTCCACTTTGGGAGGCAATTTTCCCTTTGTTGTTGTTGTCTCCCTTTGATTTCTCTGAATTAGCCTTAGGTTGTGTGGAGCCTTTAGGCTTGATCTCATTGATAAAATGAGAGAAATCATCTCTCAAGTGCATACAAGATGAAACAGATTTGGATGAATCACTTGAGGGAGAAGAGGGGGAAACAACAACTTTTCCTTTATCATGTGTATGGTGGGCTTCGGTTTTGAGTCTCTTGTTTGCGTGGAAATACTATACAAGTAAGTGTGCAGGGTAAATTTGGAAAATTGGGTTAACCGGTGGAGGAGGAGTAGGTAGAGACAAATTGGGCCAACCACAATGTTGGGAGACTGTTGGGTGAACAATCTCTTGCCATCCGTCATTTTCAGGGACTTCAGGTTGTAATGAGACATGAGGGGGAACTAGGATACTAGGGACATGTTGGGGTTGGAAGGGAGGCCTTTCTGGCCTATGTTGGACTACCCCTTGTCCAATCCAGTTGAAAAATCTAGCTTGGAAGAGCTAGTTTAACTCTTGTGGATCTACATCAAAATGTATCGAAAATCTTGGCCTTCTCGGGCCTCTGTTCCAATTCCCTCTTTCCATGTTATTTTGGCCATGGCTTCCTTTGCTAAAGAAGATCATTCATGTATGCAACATTTATTAGCAACTAGCTTCTTAAACAAACCATACATGGCATCTCTTTAAATATGAAACAAAGTTTATCTCAACAACACATCAGACCCATGCAATCCAATCCATAAAAATTGTTTAATACTTGTCAACGAGCAAGGGGTGAATAAGGGTTCTGGGATATCTGAGGGGGTTGTATTGGGTGGAAAAGTGATGAAAAGAAAGGGATTAAGAACATTATTACTACTCAACAAATTATTAAACAATCAACTGTGTTATGATAACAAAATCATATCAACTGTGACCTATCTCTATGTCATCCTTTTAATTGTTGCAATACAAAGTTTCCACTTAATTTTAATTTAATGTTAAGAACAGGGTGTGCAAAGTGAATTTGAGAATGTGAGGGGATTCATAATGTGTGAAAAGGTCAGAGAATGACAGGGAAAATACTGGATACTGTTCATAAAACAAATTAAGTAATCAATAACCATAAATCTGTATTAGAATCAATCCAAAAAACACCAACATTCACTGCTTCTCAATTTTATATCAAATTGGCCGTTGTTTCAATAATTAACTTTCCCTAAATTCCTCAATTCAAAATAGTCCGTGCAATCATAACTTATAACAAAACATTCAACAACCCTGTTTAACCAAGCCTTGATCTTTTTCTTTTTTTTCTTTGAAAATAATCAAGAAAATGCACAATAATATGCTCGACATCTATCCCCGATAATCCATAATGCATCACGATAATAATTAACATCCATTGTCTACCAATTTATAATCATGTCTAATTAAAATATACATAGGTATTTTTTCAAATACGAACAAACTTCAAAAATATGCCCGATTACACACAATCTTCATCATATCAATCGACAATATATCGCAACAAAACAACAGTCAACATAAAACCCGAGCCTTATCATTGTTGATATAACTTCCTTTTAAAACCATTGGTAATATGTACAATGATCCAATAATATATATGAAGCGAACATAACCAATTACACACAGGAAACATTTTTAAAACTGGCCATAACCCTGAGTGGGCCTAGCAAAAAGAACACACAGTTGTTTCCAATTTCGATCAAGACCACGCTGGTAAAAACACAGTGTGTGAAACTGTAATGAAAGAAGACAGTTCTTGACTGTATGCAAGCGCCTATTCCCATTTGAAACTATTGAACTAATTTTATCATGGAAGGACGAGACAAAGACTCAACGAAAAACCTCCATAACCATTTCATTGATAAACCAATATTTGAAAACCAAGAAGGTGCTTGAAAAGACAGTTGGAAATCAAATCGGGTCTGTCACAATCAAATGCATGGAGACAAAAAAAGAGCGTTCATATTTAAACCATAACATAGAGAGTTGTATGTCTTTCTAGACTTATCAATCCATAGGCAAAAAAAACCCTTCGAAAAATATACATCGATGAGCCACACAATCTTCTTATTAATCCAAGACCCGGACAAGACCAATGCTTAACACCTGAGGAGAGAAAAGGTAGGTGGATAATAACCCAATGCACATGAGTGTTTAACAATTTCAGAGGAGAGGTGAATTTTAATTGAACAGTGGCATTTATTAAAAGAAACACAGAGATATAACGTCTCTACCCATTACTGAAGAGTCCAACAACTTGACCAAAACACCAGTGAGGACGAAAACATCCTTTTGAAATAATGTTGAGATATAAATCGTATCTATCCACAAACATACATGCATATACTAATGTTAGGGCCACCGAAGACTGGGTCTTGGGTTACTTCGACAAAAATACAATAAGAATGAGCCAATGACCATGACTCGGGGTTTGAAGAAAAAACACAGCAACTGCGAGCAATCCCTTTGCGACTGGGTAGGTGTTACAATCGTGACTGTGAGGGAACAGAACACGAATGGTAATACATAGAATGAAACCGTCCATTCATCAACATAGAGCCACATGTACAACCATTCACTTATCATTCCACAGAGACCCATCATGATATTTAAACTGACCGAGCCACCAGACAATGCACAACTTAAAATAACAAATCAATTATTTTTCTTGCAATCCGAAACAAATACAATCATCACAGACAGATATAACACACATTTACATCGTCAAAATTATCAGGAACACACAAAATCCAAGCATCACTGAGCCATTATTTGTTCATACAATAGAGAAGACTTCATGGATGGAGAGACAAAGAATCATACATGTAGAAAAACACTTAAAAGGGTGAGTTGGCCGAACCTTTTGTTACACATCAAAACCACTCACTTCAATTATGACCTATTGTCATCATTTCAAGTGTCGCATTTTGGTTGCAAGTGTCGCAAACATCATACTGTCATCTTGCCTATGTCGTGTCTTGAACGACATCACAAAGAACACTTGAAAACACCCTCATAGACTGGTTTAAGAAGGAGAAATCATTTGATGAATAATACAAATCTTTTTCCATGAAAAAACCACTTAAAAATGAATTTTGAAGGCCAACACTCCCCTACCCACTGTGAGGGAGTGCCAACGCTCCTTGACCTTCTTTGGGGCAGCGTTCCAGCACTCTGTGCACCCTTCTGGGGGAGTGCTGGCCTTTTTTGAGGATATTTTGGGAAGCACTCCCCTACCCACTGTCAGGGAGTGCCAACGCTCCCTACCCTCTTTTGGGGGAGCATTTCAACACTCTATGCCCCCTTTTGGGGGAGCGCTGGGCTGTTTAAGGAAATCTTGGGATGTTGAGGAAAATCAGGGAAAAATCCCCCTCATCTTTGGAGTTGGTTGGATTCGAATCCGAGGTCAAGGCTAGATCTTATGGAATATCCACAACTGATGGAGAAATATCCTCAACCTATCCCAAGAATCTCTAAGGTGGTTGGGTCTCTTCAAGCTTATATAAGGAGGCCTTCTCATGGTGAAAGGTGGATGGAGATATTGAGAGATATGGAGGTATAAGGAAGGAGGACATTGAAGGCATCAAACTTATGATCTCATAGGGGAGATAATCAATGAAGCATAATCATTTTGTTTGTGGATCATTTGAGAAAGGGGTTGGATAAGGAGAGCTGGAAGAGGCTACTACAACTTCATCAAGGTTTTGTAAGTATCTCTTTTGAGTTCTCATTAATACACGTGCTTGGCCTGTTTCCTTCCAGATTGTGTATATCTACATGAACTTGTCTTTGATGGATAGATCTAGTTTCAAACTAATCTAGGTAGAATAGGAAGTATGTTTTGTCTTTGATTGGATTGCAGGACTTGTTGAAGAGATTAAAGATCAAAGCTCAACTTGGACTGGGCAAGGACAAACACCATAAAAAGGTACATATTCTTCCTCTTCTCTATAGATTAGTTTAGCTAGGTTTAAAGGGATGCCAATGACCAAAATTAGCACCTTTCTGTCTTGATATTAGATATTTAGGGTTCAAGAGGGAATCCACCTGTCCGTAGGGGGATTTTCCTATAACAGAAATTGGCGACTCCACTGGGGATTCTATCTGGAGCATGTGTTACCCTCCTCAAGCTCGTTAAATTAAAAAGAGGTTCATGTCTATCTGGATGGGGGATTCTCCTAGATATACGTGTACCTCTTTTTAATTTAACGAGCTCAAGGAGGGTAACACATGCTCCAGATAGAATCCCCAGTGGAGTTTCCAATTTCTGTTACAGGAAAATCCCCCAGTAGACAGGTGGATTCCCTCTTGAACCCTAAATCTCTAATATCAAGATAGAAAGGTGATAACTTTGGTCACTGACATCCCTTTAAACCTAGCTAAACTAATCTATAGAGAAGAGGAAGAAGATGTACCTTTTTATGATGTTTGTCCTTGCCCAGTCCAAGTTGAGCTTTGATCTTCAATCTCTTCAACAAGTCATGCAATCCAATCAAAGAAAAAACATACTTCCTATTCTACCAAGATTAGTTTGAAACTAGATCTATCCATCAAATACAAGTTCATTTAGATATACACAATCTAGACGGAAACAGGGCAAGCACATGTATTAATGAGAACTCAAAAGAGATACTTACAAAACCTTGATGAAGTTGCAATAGCCTCTTCCAGTTCTCCTTGTCCAAACCCTTGCTCAAATGATCCACACACAAAATTACTATGCTTCACTGATTATATCCCTTATGAGATCATAAGTTTGATGCCTTCAATGTCCTCCTTCCTTATGAGATCATAAGTTAGGTATCTCTCAATATCTCCATCCACCTTTCACCATGAGAAGGCCTCCTTATATAAGCTTGGAGAGACCCAACCACCTTAGAGATTCTTGGGATAGGTTGAGGATATTTCTCCATTAGTTGTGGATCTTCCCTAATATCTAGCCTTGACCTCAGATTTGAATCCAAACAACTCGAGATATTAGGGGGATTTTTCCTTGATTTTCCTCAGCAGCCCAAGATTTCCTCAAACAACCCAGCGCTTCCCCAGAATGGGGCACAGAGTGTTGCAATGCTCCCCCAAGGGAGGGCAGGGAGCATTGCCACTCATTGACAGTGGGTAGGGGAGTGTTGCCCAAAATTTCCTCAAAAAATTCTAGCGCTCCCCCAGAAGGATGCACAGAGTGCTGGAACGCTCCCCCAAAGAAGTTTAAGGAGTGTTGGCACTCCTTGACAGTGGGTAGGGGAGCGTTGGACTTCAAAATTCATTTTAAGTGGTTTTTTTCATGGAAAAATATTTGTACTCTTCATCAAATGATTTCTCCTTCTTAAACCAGTCTCTGAGGGTGTTTTCAAGTGTTCTTTGTGATGTCATTCGAGACACGACATAGGCAAGATGACAGTATTATGTTTGCCACACTTGTGACCAAAATGCGACACTTGTGACACTTGAAATGATGACAATAGGTCATCATTGAAGTGAGTGATTTTGATGTGTAACACCTTCTTCCTTCCAAGATATTGAAATGTGGAGCTTCAAAACCAACAGATCGAAAAATGCAACAAAGGAACAATGCTAGGGTGACGACTAATAGGGGGAGTATGGAGTGATGTGCATTAAATGAACGCCGCTTCCCTCTCCCGGCCTATTCAATTCAAAGTACGAGATAGCCAAACATTAACTAATAAATTAAACCATGTATTCAATGCCAAACCATTTGAAATCTGCGACGATATCCTTTGCATAGTTCACCACCCAATATCATTTACACGTTAACCCTTTTCATAATTCTATGCCATCATACATATTGCAATTCTATATGCACCCAATTCAAATGTAATGAAATTCGCATAGCCCACTAACCGACCATAGCATAATAGTCAGGACTAACACTAATATCCTTTTACTTTTCCATTCGAATTTGCATATAACCCTTCAAACATAGCTTCTTTCTCTTTAGGATTTTTTTCCATAGGTTTTTTTTATTATGTTATCACTAAAAATATCTCTTGCATATATGTGGCTAGATAATCGATCACAATGATTAGTTACATAGTTAAATCATAGCAACTATAAATACATGCCCCTTATAACCATAAAAAATGTTTTGGACCGCAAAAAGCATTCCACAAAAATGCTTCATCCACCTGTTACCATGTCAAAAAGAAACCAAGACTCCATTGTCAACCATATAGGACTATGTAGGTAGCATCAAAACAACAACAAAAAAAATGTTTGATATGTCTATCCTTGCGCCTCTAGTCTACAAGGGGTCCCCACCTACTAGTATTATATTATTAGCATAGTTAAATAATACGGCCTTAGCAATACTTTGCAGGCGAAATTCATCGTTACGATTTTAATCGTCAACAAATTTCTTGATTCAAATGGGGACCTATGTTCAATGATCCTAATTTTTTTGACACCTATGTTTATAAAATGCACATTGGGATGAAAATAAAATATGTATTTTATGAGCTTGCATATTTGGAGCATCTTAATATTGTTCACTTACCAGATCTGATGCATATATTCAAAAAAGTTTCATCTTCTTTATGTAGACACATATGATTGAATAAAAGAAATAGATTGGTTGTTAGGAGAGATCTTATTGCTTAAAATACTAAAAATAGACATTGGCCAAGAAAATAAACTAGAGGAGAGGCTACTCCCTCTTGGTATTTTAAAGAAGGTAACATCCAATGGATTTTGAAGAAAGATGACCTTTCTATGATGAAGGATGTTATATTGGGTGTGAAGGAAACTTATTTATATGGGTCAAATCTACAACGTTGCTTCACTGTAGAATGGAATTTGTCGGGTTGAAATCACATAACCATCTAAACCTTGTAAGGGTATGTATGTTGAATGCATGATTCTTCTTCTATATTGTCGATAAAAATATGATATGCATCACAATTTTATGGAAATTAATGATGTGTGTGTCTATTTTGTAGTGTCATTATCCTTTTCTTATGTGTGGTTGTGTGAACCATGACTTTTCCAGGACCTTCAACGTGCCGTATTGAAATTATCTGCATTTGTAAGTTGGATCACATCAAAGGAAATTCGTATGGATAACATTCCATGGTTGCATCGAGAGATAATTGAGATTGTTTGTATGTTTGATAAGGAATTGTTGAATTAGTTGATGAGGTTGAATCGGTTGGGGTGCTCTCATGTCATTTGATGTTCTTCTTAGAGAGGTACATGAAAAAATTGAAGGGGTTTGTTTAACAAAGGGAAAAACCAGAGGGCTCTATGACAGAGGGGTACATAGTATACAAGTCATTATATTATGATAGTGAGTACATCAAGAAAATTAATGACACAATAGGGGTAGTCATTTGGGATGACCATCGAGATGAGCACAAAATGGAATGGGAGCTACTCCAAATGAACGAAAAAAGGCGCTTAATAAAGAGTAAGTCAATTATATTTTATCAATTTAGTACAAAGAAATTGTTTACATTGAAGTTGATAATATATATTTGATCTCATGCTATTTGTTTTGAATTATTAAATACATCAGTGAATTTAGAAATTGGTGCCATCAATAAATTTGTTCTTTAAGTTGATAATATATATTTGATCTCATGTTATTCATTTTGAATTTGTGTATACATCAACGAATTTAGAAATTGATGCCATCAATAAATTCATTCTTTATAACACAAAGGAAACATGACCATGGGTTGCATTGTATGAAGACAAAAGAAGGAAATGGGACAGTGACTAGTGGTGCAGATCCCTGAACCCTTGGGTCGAGGTCCACGTAGGATCGCTCTAAATCTGCCCTTGAGTCTAATTGACTCTTTGATTTCCCCTTGGGGAATATCTTATACACTCACGGTGTATCCACAGGTCCTTATGAATTGATCCTACATGAACAAACACCAGGCGTCAACCCAAATCTCCTTGACCACAATAAAGTCATGCCCTTCACTAATTCGGGACTTCAGGTCTCACGATTTCGTGACTTCCATTGTCGAGTTTCTCGGCCTTCTAATTCCCAAACCCGAAATCCTGATTCGCCGAAATGTTTGGCCGCGTCCTCCTCCACAGCAGTATCGCGTTTCACGATTTCGGGAATCTCGGGACAAAGAACCCCTACCTCTTCTCTTCGAAAGTGCCGAAATGCTGAACCCCGATACATTCAACAAAGGTTGACTCCCCAACGGGTCTTTTCGCCGATTCAGAGTTTTAGACTTCATGATTTCATGAATCTTGATGCAAGACTCTCAACTCTCCAACCTTCGAAACCCCGAAAATGGTCAATGAAGTTTTGACTCCACCTGGCGACAAGTACGCCACTTGTCTTCTCCACTGTCCTCTATCATCGATGCAGATTCTTTCTACCTGCCACTCCAAGATTTCCACTCTTTTGGGACTTGAACCTATCCTCCTATCGCTATTCCTCTGCCCCTTCAAAGCTCCGAACTCCGAAATGAGAGTTTACGAAAGATATGATGGCCCTCGTTGGATTGGATCTACCAGTCCTATTTCTCCTGAGCTTATAATTAGACAAGCACTCGCTTTAACTCCCCTTGCTCCTCTACAAGATCTAACGAATCTCGGATCTTTGGTACTTCTCCATGAAGAATTCCGACTGTTCATTCCTTCCTTCAAGAATCTCTATGGGACGATCCCATTTTCCTTCATCGAAACTTATCCTCCTGCAAAACAACTTCACTTCGATTCCCTTTGAGTACTTCAAAGGCACTCACCCTCCTGAGCTTTCACTTGCAAATTCAAACATCCAAAAGGGTTCCTGCTCACATTCCTTGCGGAAAACTGTCAAATACTCCTGGGTATTTGATCTTTCAACTCTGTGCACTCCCTACAACAAAAGTCCTTCAACTCTCCCCTTGGTTGATAAGTTCTAAGCTTTCAACCAGCCTGTGCACACCTTGCATGGCTTCTGGGATTCACTTGCACTTCTGTTGGAATGAGAACAACAGTATCCCTCCTGAGATTTCTGAGATAAAACTCAAAACCTTTGTCAACGCACTCCTTGCAGACGCTTCACTGTACTCCTTGCAGGAACTTATCTCACTCAGGAAGAGAAACAATTGAAACTCAATCTCTCTCTCTCTCTCTAACTTCAAACATTCAACGTGAAATCATACATTCAACACAACATTAAATCAAATGTATAACAGAGAGGGTAGAGCTATTGTAAGTAGACCATTCAACATGTACAAACATAAAACATCATAACACCATGAGTCTGATTCAAAGCTTCATATATTAATTCAAAGCTTCTGTACATGGATTCTTCTCTATAACCTTCTTCTACAACTCTCTTCTTCTCTCACTCTCTGCTAATGATACAATTGCTTCTATCATACAATGATACAAAGACGAGGGTGTCTATAGTCATTTTTCCTCCTACTTCCTAAAACTGTCTAATCTTCATTCAAATCTACCTACTTTCATTAACTACACATAAATGCCTCTACATTCTACATATGAGAGTGAATTGCTCAAGATCTGTTTACAATATCTTGACATAAATGTAAGTACACTTCCCCAACTATCACATTTATATCCGCTTCCTAATATTTCAAAACATTTCAAAACGTGAGAAATGTGTTGGCACTTGTCCCAGTTGGCTTCCGCCTTCACGCTCGCTTGGCTGCTGATGATGCTCCTGCATCAACTAGAAAGCATTTAGACAATTGAATGGTAGAATATTTCCTTATCCTGATCATTTAAAAGAAAATATGCCAAAAATATGTCCCAATAGTGGGGCGGATGACCAAATATAAGAGAAATATGCAATGTCCGATCGTAACCCACGTGGAGAAGATTTGGATGCACTAAACATAGGGATCAGGTGCAACAACTCTATAATAACCTCTCTGAGTACCACGTTCTATTTATAATATTGTGCATTTGAATTGTGACATGTATTATGTTTTTATTAATGCTTCGGTTATTAGACATTTGACATGATCCTTTGTTCGCATTTTTACAGGTGCATTTGTTCCCATCTATGTGGGAATATGGACATCATTTTCACACTGAGTATGTTGATGTTGGACACATCACTCAAGATTGTGGAGTGGAGGTCGAGTTTGACCAATCTAGTCATGATAGCCACCATGATCAAAACCTAATAGAGGGGAAGTTAGGTTACATTGGAAAGATACAAGAGATCATGCAAGTGGACTTTTCGTTGTTTCAATGTGTTTTTTTTTTGTTGCAAGTGGTGGGATACCTTCGACGGGAGAAATGTGTTAACTCTAAAAATATGTGGGTTGAAACTAAGGAGCCTTATGTTTTCCCAAAACATTTCAACCAAGTGTTTTTTTACCCAAACGTGTTGGATGGGGATTGGTGGTTCGTAATCAAACATGATCTGAAATCTAAAGATGTTTTTGAGAACAACAATGTTAGAATGCCTAGCGAGGAAGATAATCGGGGTGATGGAAACGAAGATTGATTTGTAAATGCTTTGCTTCTGCATTTATATTATGGATGTCACATTTAATTATGGGTATATATAATGGACAATTATGTTTTTTCTTCTTTATTTTATAATTGTGTTGGATATGAAAATTTAACGACCATTTACAACCACCATATTGAAAACACATTAAATAGTACAAGAATAAGATGTGGTTTTGATATATTTTTATAGTCATGTTTATTGTTTATTATAGAAAATTTACGTCGAATTTTATTAACATATGTTTATGTTAACCTTTTAAATACTAAGCATTAATTGAGATATCACAAAGTTGGTGACGTACACTAGTAAAGATTTATTTTAAATTATATTTTATTTAACAAAAAATGAAGATAAGAAAAATCAAACCTAAATTTTTTTATTGTTTAAAAAAACCAAGATTCAAATAAATATATACTTACTTTGATAGAACTTCTAAGGACACTTCCAACAAAATAACTTCAGGAAAAATATATGAGTTATGGAATCACTCTTGTGGTATTGGGATTACCAACTTTGATGGCATTCCCAACCTTAACTAGTGCAACTATCATGGCCTTTACCTATTCCAATCCATCCTTTAGTTTTACAATCATATAAACTTATATTAATCATTCTTTTTACATTCTCCTTGAAACAAGTGTCAATATAGGAAGGACATGGAAATTCTAAAAGAGTGTTTTTCTAGAGCCTAGTCAGAAGTAAGAAAACATTTTATGATCCATATTTATCTAAAAGTACAAAAACCTTTGTCAATTTTACCAATTATTAAAATACTAATTATAAAATGTTTGGCAATATTCCTTTTTAATAGAGTATTCATAAAGTTAGTATTAGAGTAAAAAATTGTGAAACCATTTCATAGAAAGTGTATTGATAATTAAAATGTATTATTATTCTTTGTATTTAGTATTTGAAATTTAATTGAATAAATTTCATATATTATAATAGTTGGATAATATAAATTAATAAAATCTTTGGAATGTTGGAGTTACTTCAACACACACCTAGGATTTTTTTTTCCTAAGGTTTTTCCTTGTTTATTAGTCATAATTAGTCATTATCCACTCTCTTATATTTTAGGGGAGAATATTCCACCTGGAGAATATTCTCTTTCAGTTGACACTTCAGTTTGACTAGTTGAGTTGAGTTTAGATGCTGCATTGGTTTATTCACCATGCAATATTGGGATCATCACCAGCTAGTGCACACTTGCCTTGGGATCATCACCAGACTGGCACATTACTCTTGATTCCGTGAGTTAACTCCTCACTACTCTCTGTTCAGTCAGTTAACTGAAGACTAGTTGATTAGTTAACTCAGCTAGGTGGCAGTTCACTCTCGTAACTGCCTGAGAGACTAGACTAGGTGGCAGTTCACTCCCGTAACTGCTGGTGTGTGTCCAGATCACACTAGACCACCACTATGGCTCATTAGTTACTCATATATCACATATCTATTGTAAATTATTCACTCTTTGAGTGTGGAAAATGGTTAATGAGAATTCTTCTATTCTTTCTCTCCTTCTTCTTCTTTCTAAATTTCTCTCTGTAAATGTGTGTAGTATTTTCTAGCTAGATCTATTATGTGCAGGTTCAACACATTTACATGGAAAAATTAAATATTAATATAATATAATAATTTTGATTCTAGTAAACAATTATATTATAACTTTGACTTATAATCTTTGAATAATAAAAAATAAAAAAATAACATTATTATTACATCATCATCATTATTATTAGTGAATAATTATATTATAATGTTATTATTATAATATATGAAAAAGACACAAATATTCAAATCACAATCACTTCACTCATCATATTTAAGTATTTTTGTTTCTAAATACGTTAAATAAACATATTGTAATTTGTTGGACAACAAACAATTCATCTGGAAGAAGAGTTAAACATTATATGGCATTAATTATTATAACTTTTTGCAATCACAATCCAAATTAAACGATTTCATAAAGGTAAAGTTACTCATTATATGGAAATTGTAAATTTAAATGAGTGATATATCTCAAATTTAACTTAAAAACAGATAAATCACTAGCAATGTTAATCATTAGCATACTCATAATACATTTCATAAATAAAACAACAACAACAATCACAACATTATATTAAAAACATAATATACACGAGTGATATACATATGAATATACATGTCAAACATACATCTCAACAAAATCTGCAATAAACATGTCATGTATACATCTCAAGTCAAATATAAAACAATCAATATACATTTCAACGAGTACCACTACTAGCTAGGTCCACCACATGAGTCAGAGGCATAAGTGTCACTGCTACCAGTGGTAGAGGGTCTATCAATAATAATGTCAGAAATAAATGTCGACATAAGTACACTATCAAATGTCTCTTTCAAGGTCATCAACATGTGCAGTAGCACATGACGTGAACATAGTGTCTAAATAAACAAAATCTTGTGACGGATGTAGAGGAGGAGGAGGAGGATCGATGGATAATGACACATGTGGAGGAGAAGGACAAGGATCGGTGGACGGTCACAGAAGTGGAGGAGGAGGAGGAGGATCGAACGTGGATGGAACAAACACATGTGTAGAGGGAGGAGGAGGAGGATCGGCCATGGATGCATGTTCAGACACATGTGAAGGGGAAGAAGGAGAATCGATGGATGGTGCAATCAACTCATATAGAGGAGAAGCATAAAGAGGAGGAGGGGGATGAAGTGGTGGAGTAGAGGATTTGGATGGATATGTTGATGAACCAGATGGAGTAGGATCATGAGTAGTATCCCTCAAACTCTTGATGAGGTTGATGACACTAACAATATGACGCATCAACAATGCCATGTCACAAGGAAAACTCTTCCATATCGTAGAAAGATCTTGTACCCATTATATGTCTCTAACTAGTTCAAGTACCACTCCATAAATAGTCATGACACCGCATAGTTAATCAACTACCTCTGTTCAGACTCTATGATCCATCTTGTGTGGCATGTAGGGTCTTTGTACTAAATGTTGGTCCGCTGCCTCCTCTATCTCTTCATCCTATTGGGGAGGCTCATCCCCAACATATGTGCCAATATCTGCAAAACAATAGATAATAATAACAATAATAAGATAATTGAACCAAAACGTTACAAATAATTACATATGCATTAAATAAGACATAAAAATATGCAACTAGAATTATCAAAACATAACGATAATATTACCTCTCTCATTTAGTGGCTCGACTGTTGTATATCGAATGTTTGGACATCCTCTCCAATCCATCCTCGCGTTTGGGTATTGTAAAATATCAAGGAAATGATTATCCTCACTAGCCAATAAATCACATATATCCCTACCAACCAGAGTAATGGGAAACTTGAGTTGGCCCTTCTTGGGAAACAACTACATGTACATGCGCATATGTGCATCAAGCATAGGCCTAGTAGGAAAGTTGCATACTATTGGTCGAGTGGCATGAACCCTCTAAAAAAGATAGTGATCCAGAATATATTTTCAGAATGAAATGAATACAGATTATTATCAAAAGATGCTTAACACAGAATAATAGATACACAGTAAAACTAGTTTCTATTCAATAAGGAAACAAGTTGAAACTGTAAAAATGCAACAGAAACAAGCTTGCTAGAATGGTGCGGCTTATCTATGAGAAGAGATGTGATAATTGCACTCATTCGTAAGAATATGATTACCATGAGGCTCTAAAGGAATTTTTACAATAAAAAGGAATGTCAAAAACCCTAGACATCCAAAAAACCTAACCCTAGGAGATGAAGTGCCAAACGTCATGTGGGCCCCGTTTGGGTAAGTTAGTACATCAACTTCCCGGGGTCGTAACTTTTGCATACGATCTCCATTTTAGGCACACGATAGACCGTTGGAAAGGTATTTTTGAGGTAAATTTTTTTTGCTTCTATCTATCAAAGATCATTTGGATTGTGGAGATCCCCAAAAAATGTTGTTTAGAGCCTCAAAATGGCCCCGCAAATCAGGGACCCGAAAACTAGGGAAAAAACTGCCAAACTGGAAAATTGCCAAAATTTTCCACATGGAATAGGTGGGAGGCCAACGACATCCATTTGGATCAATCCTCCCCCCTTAGGAAGAAATGGTATCCATTGAGTTGAATTCCCCCATCAGATGAGAAAATTTCTGTTGAATTTGGCCTTGGGTGAGCCACTTGCTTTGGTGCAGGAGCTGCTCTGCTTTGACAACTCGATAAAGTTGGATGCTTTGCTGGCTAGTGCCCTTGATATATTTGTCCACAATATGATCACTGGATTCCTGTTGTATGCAGTCGGGGTTGAGATCTATTGGTGTCAGGTTTTCTGCTATCTCTTAGGTGTCCAATAATGGTGGGAAATACGATCGAAGGATATCGACATTGAAAACTGGGCGCAAGCCAAGGAAAGGAGGAATATTGAGCTCGAAAGAATTATCACCCACAACCTTGGTGATGGTGTATGACCCATAATGGAGTGGACGAAGCTTCCTATGGGTGTACGACCCATAGTGCCACCGAGAAAAACACTCAGGAAGATACTCTCTAGTACCTGGGTAGTCGGGTAGTACAGGTAAGGGTATAGTCTATCCTCCTTAGTTAGTTCCCTGAGATATTGGGCCAAGTACTATTGTTGGATCCCGCACGTATATCAGAGAGCTATAGCACAGGGCAAACCCTTGTCTGTAGAACCCTTGAATACCTAACCCTTGGGGGACAGAAACATAAACAAATTAAAACAGACAAGATCTATTTCTCTGCAACTGTGTTCAGGTTGTCAAATCACTACACTTTTCTTACTGGTTAAGAATTTGGGGATTTCATTGCTGGACTATTCTTCAGACCGAAGTATAACTCCGCAGGTGTAAAAAAATAAAAAGTTTGGAATTTTTTTCAGCATTATTTGAGACCTATTCCATTGGATTCATCTCTTTGCCCTTATCACATTCATCCATATCATTTTTTGGCAAAATTTTTGACCTCGCTCACCCGTTTTTAGTTCACCCATCCTCATGGCCCATATCTGTAGACAAGACCTGGAAGCTCGCTTCAACACCTTTCAATCTG
This sequence comes from Picea glauca, assembly GCA_000966675.3. NCBI lineage: Eukaryota > Viridiplantae > Streptophyta > Pinopsida > Pinales > Pinaceae > Picea > Picea glauca. The sequence continues at coordinate 159,319 of JZKD02S2256706.1, read as the reverse complement.
GTCTCCTTGAGACCCAAAAAGAAGTAAAACAACTCAGTGCCAATGTTGCGTCCATCGATACAACCATAAATACAACCATGCAGTCCTCAATGGAGGAATTCAAACAAGAACTGACCACCCAGCTTGAATCTGTGTTTGCATCACTCTGCACCAAACTGAAGATCCCTACAGATGACCCTTTCTCTGACGCACCTCCAAAGACTGAAGGTGAACATTCCTCCCATTCCCATACCTTTCAGCACCATCACTTTCAACGTGACCTACGCCTTCTGCGGGTGGATGTGACCAAATTTGATGGCTCGGACTCCACTGGTTGGGTAACCCAAATGGAACATTATTTCTCTTTATATGACATTACAGATGACTTGGCCAAACTCCGGTATGGTGTTCTCCATCTAGATCAAGAAAATTGGCAATGGTGGCAATGGAGAAAAACTTCCCGTCAAGGGTATATTGCTTGGACCCAATTTGTGACTAAGATTTATGAACGCTTTGACATTGACACCAACCATTTGGGCCATTTGAAAAAGTTGAAACAATCAGGAATAATAGAAGACTTCATAGCTTCCTTTGAGCTTCTGGATTTTTGAACAGAGGGCATGACCGATGCTTTCTTTCGAGAGTGTTTTATCAGTGGCCTCAAGAAGGAAATTTGGGCCCATGTCCTCATGGCTCGACCCTCGAGTTGGGTGGAGGCTACTAAAAGAGATAAAGAAGCACAATAGGTTGTTTCCTCTCAAAATCGAAAACCCTTCTTTATCCCTCGCCCTAAACCCATAAATCCCACTACTCCCTCCACCCCATTAAAGATCCAAAAATTGACCAGGGCTGAAATGGCTGAATGCCAACTCAAAGGAATTTGTTATAATTGTGATGAAAAATATTTCCCGGGCCACAAGTGTAAGGAACAAAATCTTTTTATGGCCATCTCTGAGGATATTTCAGAAGAAGATGTTGAAACTCCCCTTGTGTCAGAGTCACCTAAAATCACTGACATAACCCCTCCCTCAGACCCTCCCGAAGTGGAACCGGTCATTTCCCTCAATGCTCTCACTGGCTTCTCCGCTCCCCAAACCCTCAAGTTAATCGGTTACATAAAGCATCGGAAGGTCATCATTCTGGTTGATAGTGGAAGCACCCATAATTTTATTCATCACCACATTGCCCAAGAAAATCATTGCTACATCCATGCCGTCAAAAATTTCCAAATCATGATTGCCAATGGTGGTTCAATGAAATGTGGAGGGCACTGTGAAAATGTCCGTCTCCAAATCGATGACTACCACCTAAAATCCCATATGTTTTCTATCGACATGGGCGGTTGTGACATTGTGTTGGGTGCAGATTGGCTAAGGACTTTGGGTCCCATTCTCATGGATTTTAAGGAATTAACCATGCAATTTAACCAGGAAGGCCACCAATATAAATTCCAAGGCATCACTACTGGTTCACCTGAGGTCATTAGTTCCCATCACATGGAAAAGCTGCTAAACAAAGGTCATTCTGGTGTCATTTCCCAACTCCATGCCATACAAGCAACATAGACACCCCCGGTGCCGCAAGACCTCCAAGCCCTCCTTTCTAAGCATCAAATGGTATTTTCCACTCCCGAAGGACTCCCTCCTTCCCACAATGTTCATGATCATTCCATTCCCCTTGTACCCGAAAGCCTTCCTCCCAATATCTGTCCGTATCGCCACCCCTTTTCACAAAAAAATTAAATTGAGAAAACGGTCCAGGAACTCCTTAATGCAGGTGTTATCCACCCTAGTACGAGCCCTTACTCTTCTCCTGTAGTCATGGTCCTGAAGAAAGAAGGTTCTTGGAGAATGTGTCCTGACTTCCATGCCCTCAACAAAATGACCATTAAAGACAAATTTCCCATTCATGTCATTGATGACCTCCTGGATGAATTGAGTGGCGCCCAATTCTTTACTAAACTTGATCTTTGCTCGAGCTATCACTGGATACGTATGAAATAGGTAGACATTCCCAAGATGACCTTTCGAACTCATGAGGGCCACTATGAGTTTTTGGTCATGCCCTTTGGCTTGTGTAATGCCCCCTCCACCTTCCAAAGTCTCATGAATTATGTCTTCCGTCCCTTTCTCCGTAATTTTTTCTTAGTTTTCTTTGATGATATCCTCATCTATAGCAAAACCTGGATATACCATCTTACTCATGTGGATCAAGTTCTCCATCTACTCTCTGAGCACCAACTTTTCCTAAAATAGTCTAAATGTGCTTTTGGTGCCTCATAAGTATAATACTTGGGTCATCTGGTTGGCAAGGATGGCGTCAGGGTGGATCCAAAAAAGATTGAAGCTATGCAAGATTGGCTGCACCCAGAGACTCTCAAAATATTGCATGGATTTCTAGGATTAATAAGGTATTATCGCAAGTTTGTTAAGAATTATGGAAAGATTGCAACACCTCTCATTGCTCTCCTAAAAAAAAGCTCTTTCACTTGGACTCCAGCCGCTGCTCAAGCTTTTCAAACCTTGAAGATGGCCATGTGCACCACTCTGGTTCTGGCCCTTTCTGATTTCACAAAGACCTTTGTTTTGGAATG
>JZKD02S2256706.1:122549-149509 GCA_000966675.3 Picea glauca | reverse complement strand
AGGATCTTCCTCTAGATGCTTCTCTTGATAGACATATTTAGTATAAATAAGGGTCGAGGGTATGAAAACCCTAGCTTGGAGATTATTGTAACAGAGCGCTGCTCAACTGGAGGTTTCCCCTTGAAGAGGCCTATGAACATTGCTTTCTGAATCAAAGTGCTATTTCTGTTGTTGTTCTTATATCATTTCTGTGTTATTGTGCAGATTATGCTTATTATATTACTGTTATTTTTCCATTTCTATCATTTTATTTCTATTCTGCATACTTTTTATATCTGGTATATTCCAGAAGGGGAGGAACACTCATGGCTGTGGAGTCAAAATTCTGAAAGTGAATGAAAACAATGCATTGACTGATAGAACTCTCCAGAGGACAAAGGCTAAATGAGGCGATGAATCTAAGTTATTCTTAAATTTAAATAGAGTGTAGGAAGATACAAAAAACAAATAACTGCATCAGAGCATTACTGAAATGAATTCTGAATAAGTTAAGAAGACAATCACACAGTTTAAATTTCTTAAGCCAAGAGCATCACAAGATGAATTCTGGGCCTTTAACTCTCCAATTTAAACAGAAGAAAATGTAAATGAAGTAATAGGTCACAGGAAATACATACGATGGAAGGAAACAAAGCTCATATCACTACCCATTAGAATCTTTTCATAGAGACTTCAAAATATTCTGCATTTATATTCAATTCAGATTCAGAAAATTTACAAAATAGAGTCTAATACAACCAAAAGGTGCTCTGGCACTTCTGCCAACATTAATTTATTCAAGTAACCCAGTACTTATACAACTTGATCAAAATAACTGAAATTGAAGCATTTCAGCTTCCAAAATAGTTTCGATTGACAATTTCGGTATACAAAATGATTTACAATGATTGACAAAATAAAACGCTTCCAAAATTATGGCAAATTTCTCTGTTTGTTCGAATTCTTTCACGCCATCTGTCTCGCTCCGGTCTTCTGTCGGATATGCAAATCTGATGACATTTGGGGATCAATGATTGGATCCAGCGATATTTCACTTTGTCTTACCCAGCCGCACAATTTCCTTCCATTGCGAATCAGAGGGGATTCCACGATCCATCATCTCTTTAATCAAAATCTCTAAGTCAATGCACGTGGCATAGGACATATTCGGCATGCTGACTTTCACTATCTTGCACTTATTCAAAATTTCGAAGTCTGTAGCCAGATATTCTACTAGACTTGGGCCTTTCAAAATTTCTTCTATAGCTTCAAGTTTAGAATGGTCCATTCTGCATTGCATGAGGAGAGTATTGTAATCTTCCTGATTGTATAATGAACCTCTTCCATTCCAAAATGATGGGAGGCCTTTGATAAACAATTGTTCAAATGCATCTTTAAATTCTTGTATGTTGTGCTCCATTTGCATAGATTTGTTTTGGACTGATCTGAGCAGGTTATGTTTGGTGATGATTTTCCTAGCTGAAATGATCAATGCAGTCCTGTCTTTTACCCCGATAGTTTGAAGATCGACAGTTGGCACATAATTTAGCAAGTCAATAGCATTTTGGACCCATTCTAAGGGCTTCTTGGCTAACACTTCATTAACAACAACACACCTGCTCCAAGATGTAGCAACCACATTGTCTTTGTCATTTATAAAATTTAGGTAAACCCTGAATTTAGCAGCTTCTGCAGCAATAACATCATATATGACATGTTTGTCTCCTTGCAATAATGTTTTTCCCTTTAGCCTGGTTTTCATTTTTCTCACTCTCTCTTGTAAATCTTGATTATCTCTGTGAAGTTGAGACATCTTCTCATCTTTCACCTTCATCTCTTGTTTCTCTTTCTTTCTCCGAGTCTCTATCAATTAGTGTTTCTTCTTTGGAGGAGATGTCTTGATCATTTATGGATAAGACAACATGATTAGAGGCCATGGAGAAAATACCTGTTAAGCGATGAGAGAAACATGAATCTGGTTCAGTTATGAGCTTGAATTTCAAATGGATGCTTTGCGCCAAGTTCCCGAGCGTTTGAATGTTTCAAGTTATCATAAAATAATTCCGGGAGGTCCCCCTTTTATAGGTATCTATTTACATCGGGGGTTGGAGAAAAACGGTTTTAGGCAAACTACTTTTTGCCCCGATGTGCTTTTGAGGGTGCCACACGTCCACAATTTAAACCACGATGGTTTTCCCCGACCCGACCTTGATTCATTAATATTCTCTCTACTCCAATCGCCGATATGGGTTTCATCTGTTGATCCGGTTAAGATCTATGATCCACATTTACCCAATAGCTTCGGCATTGGGGGTTGGGGAAAACAATTTTAGGCGAACCGCTTTTCACCCCGATGTGTCTCAGAGGGCGCCACACATCCACGATTTAAACCATGATGTTTTTCCCCGGCCCTCCCTTGATTGTTTAACCTTCATGCTATTTCGATCCTCGATATGCGCTTTGGCCATTGATCTAGGCTGTTTTCAAGATTGATGGTTCATTGAGTCTCACCCTTTATACTTTCTGCATATTTTTCCATACGACACTAGATATAGCCTGGTCCTCTAAATTATCATATCTCCTTGGCGACATAGCCTTTTTCTAAAATTTCGACACTTAAATACCATTTGAAAATTGTTATGGTGATAACATTGGCTCCTACTGGGGATGTTATCCTCCCTGCGAGGTAGCAAAGAATTGTAGACTAAGTGTGTTCCCATTGGGTCATAACTTATCAATGTGACCTGAATATGCTAATATTTATTTGAAAACTTATAATCTATTCAACATAGCTCAGGGCCTTCACCTCGGGCTTCAATTACACTGCCTTTATTTCAATTTTTCATGCATAAAGGAAAAAGTAGAATGATTATATACAATGAATGGTGGGGTGATTCTTTTTCAAACAATGTAATGCTTGAGGAACCTTCCATTCACAGGCCCTCCTCTGGCGAATTCTCCATTACTTTCTTCCAACAAATAGGTGTTTCTCCCACGATAAGCTTAGAATTTGAACGAACCCAGCCACAGGTTATCAAATTTCCCATGTTTACCTTTATATTCGTTTTTGGTGTCCCATTTTAGTACCCAGTCTCCTGGTTTGAAGTCATCTACCTTGGTATGTCTATCAAAAGCTTCTTTGATCTTGTCTTGATGAAGCTGGGCGTTATTGAAGGCCTTTTCTCTGGTCTTTTGTACACTGATGAGCTCATCATCTCTCCTCCGACTGGAATTTGTTTCTTCTTCTTGCTCCTGTAACAACTTAATCACCGACAATCCCAATGTAGAAGGAAAAATGGACTTTGTACCATAAACGATCTGGAAAGGAGATGTGGCAATATCTCTTTTTGGGGATATCCTATAAGCCCACAACGCATGGATGATCTTTTTGTGCCATGCCTTTTTGTTCTCTTGCAACAATTTTTTGATGATTCTGACCAAGATTTTGTTCGAAGACTCAGCCAATCCATTCCCCTGAGGATAATATGATGTGGAATGACCAAGAGTAATGTTGTAATCATTGCATAATTTTTCCAATTTTTTAGACTTAAAGGCCACTGCGTTGTCTGTTATAATCTTTATCGGGCATTCGAATCTGGATAGGATATTGTCTTCTAGGAATCGAATGATAACATCCTCTGTATCCTGTCTAGCAGGAACAACCTCAATCCACTTAGTAAAATAATTTGTTGCAGTCAAGATCCAGTTGTGTTGAGACGAGGATTGTAGATGTATCTCTCCTATGAAATCTAGGCCCCATTGTCTGAAAGGAGATTCTACTGAAATGGGTTTTAGCAGCATAGATTGTAATTTTCCTTTTCCATCAAAGATTTGACATTCATGGAACTTTGAAACTTCTTTATAAACATTAAGAAAAATGCTAGGACAATAAAAGCCAGCTCTCAAAATTTTGTACACAATCGTCTTCCAATAATGATGACCTCGACATTCACCTTTATGGAACTCTTTGATGGTTCTCTCTGCTTCTTCTTCTATCAAGCAACTCAATATAATTCCTCCTAGATCTTTCCAGTATAGCGATTCATTTACTATACAAAATTTTGTTGCCTTCAGTTTCAAAAATCTAGCTTTTGTTTTACTGTACTCAGGAGGAGCTTGTAGATTTTTCAACACAAAAATGATATCTATGTACCATGTAGAGTCGAGGAACTTCTGATATATTTTTGGAGTCTCCCTTTCTTCCTCTACTGCAAGGTATGATATATATGCAATGAAATTTATTCCCAAGAGTTTGCAGTTTGTTTGTGCCATTAGTCTAACAAGTCCCTGTCCTTTGATCAACTTCATGGGCTTGATTTCAATATCGTATTCTAACAGTACTGCAATCCATTTTCCCCTCTTCCCTTAAGGATCATGATGTGTTAAGATGTCCTTCACTGAGTTGCTAGGAACATAAGCTGTGGTATGTGAATGTAGGATATAAACCCTGAATTCTTTAAATGCCTTGACCAAAGAATACGCTTGCTTCTCCATGATATCATATTTTAAAGGAGCATCTCTCAATGTTTTACTGTAGTATACTATGGGATTCTCAAAATTTAGGTCATCTTTCTGGAGTAATACGCCTGCAATTGTGTGCTCTGAGGTGAATGAGAACAATATGAAATCTTTCTTAAAATTTGTACTAGCCAATATAGGAGCCTTTTTCAATGCCACCTTTATGTCTTCAAAGGACTTTCTTTCTTCAGTAATCCATTTTATTTCATTCCCCTTTTTTACCATGTTGGTGATGTGCTTTATGATTTCAGCTAAATTTGGGATAAACCTCCTCTGAAAATTTACTTTCCCTAGGAAATATTGTACCTCCTTTTTGCTTCTGGGTATGTCGATTTTCAATATCCCTTCAAACCTGTTGGGGTCCACCTTTATCCCCTCCTTCAAAATGATGTGTCCTAAGAGATTCCCTTCTTCCATGGAAAAATTTGACTTTTTTGGATTCAATGATATGCCAAATTTCCTGCATTTTTCAAACACCCTTCTGAGATTCTTGAGGTGTTCTTCATCTGAGGAAGAATACATGGTAATGTCATAAAGGTAGATAACAATAAATTTATCCTTTTCATCATCTAAATCTATATCCATAGCTCTTTGAAATGTCTCCCCTACATTCATAAGCCCAAAAGGCATTTTTGCATACATAAACGTTCCCCATGGTGTAGTGAATGCAGTCTTTTCCTGGTCATCATTGCGCACCATAATTTGATTATATCCAGAGAAACCATCTAGCATTGATATCCTTTGAGAGCCTACTACCTTCTGTAGAATGTAATCCATTTTAAGCAATGGATAGTTGTCCTTTAGAGACACCTTATTTAGATTCCTGAAGTTTACACATAGTCTAATTTCTCCACGCTTTTTCCGGACTGGTACCAGATTTTCCACCCATTTGGAAAACCTCAGGGACACTATGATTTTTGCTTCAAACAATTTCTTTACTTCCTTTTCTATCAATGGTAACAACATAGGGTTTATTCTTCTTAATTTCTATTTGAATGGCTTGTGATCTTCTTTAATTGGGATAACATGCTGGATTATACTGGTATCATAGAATTTTAGATCATCATAGCTCCAAGCAAAAACATCGGGAAATTCTTTCATTAATTTGGCATACCTCTCTTTTACTTCAGGCTTGAGCTTCCTGGAAAACTTCATGATCTTTGGATGCTCTGGAGTCCCAATATTGAAATCTTCCACGTCCCCTTCATCTACTGTGATCTTCGGACTTCTGGCTACGTCGTTGTTATCAAAAAGTTTCTCTAATGGTACCAGACCCTTGTGGATGATATTACTCTTGAGCTGAACGATATCTATGCCAGCGATCTGATTGTCGAAATATCCTTCTTTCATGAAAGCGGTTGCATCTACCTCATCATCGCAATATTCATCATCAATGTTCAAATTCTCGAACTCGTTCTCCATTTTGAGGAATATTTCTATATGCTTGTCATTTTCGAAGACCTGCCAGTGCTTCATATTGTCTGGTACTGTTGGCCTATACTTCACCTCCACTTTGTAGCTTTTCTCAGGGAAAATTGGGACTCTAAAAAATGCTGCTGAAGTGGCCAAAGCATCAACAATCTGATTCTTCTCTCTTGGAATTGCCGATAGATTGCATTCTTCAAATTTCTCAAGGAGTTCTAGTACCATATTCCTATAAGCCCTCAATCTGGGTTGTTTTTCTTGGTAGATGCCTTTGATTTGATTTATAATTAGCTCATAATCTCCATGTACAACAATTATTTTGGCACCTATCTCTTATAAAACTTTCAATCCCAATATCAACGCTTCATATTCGTCCATGTTATTAGTGCATTAAAAAACAAGTTTGTAGGAACACAATTTTGTGTCTCCTTTGGGGTGGTTGATCCATATGCCAGCTCCAGCTCCTTCTCTACAGGCAACTCCATTGAAATTCATCTTCCATAATTGGTCCTCTACATCATCTTACTTCTCTGAAAGTTCCTCCATTTTCCTCTTAATCTCATCATTGTCAACTAAAATGACTTGTGTTTCCTCTTCTTCGGAGCACAGGTCATTGAAAAAGATGGAAGATCCTAATTCAGTCTCCACCGAATAGATAGGATGATTTCTAGGCTATGATTTATTGTTGACCATATATTTAAGCAAAACCTCCCTATATAGTCTTCTATCCTGACCAAAGACATGAATAGTAGCATAAGACATGTCCATCTGGAGAGTTTCTTTCAATTTTTCTGCCCATGATCTAGACAACAACATACCAAATTTTGGTGGGATATCGACGACCACTACGTCCATCACCATATTCTTTTCTGGGATTTGTGCCAAGGAAACCACCATGTATTTGATCATGCCAAGGCATTTTACCTTTCTTGAATCGAAGGAGAACATGTCTTTGTAAGGTCTTGTGACCTCGAGACCTAATTGGTCCATGACCACTTTTGGCATCAGGTTGTGTGATGCTCCAGAATCCAGCATAGCAGTGTGCAGAATCATGTCATGGATTTTCAAACTGACATAAAAAGGAGGGACTTCTTCATTTTCACCTCTTTCTTCTACTCTTGGCCGAAATAGGATAGCTGGGTGATCATCTTGTATGTTTAGGGTATTAGAGGTTTGTCCCATTTTAATCATCTTGATGATCTGATTTTTGTATTCGCTATTCCTGATAAATTCATTAAATGGTACCGAAATTTTTATCTTAGCCATCTCACCTTCAAAATCGAAAGAGGATGGAGTTTTTTCTACCTCTTTGGTGACCATTTCTCTTCTTGTCAATATTTTCTTCTGAGGTTCTTCTTTCTGCTTCCCCTTTTCCACAGTATCCTTCACAACAAAATCTTTCACAGTGGAGTCCTTTGCAGCTGAATCTTTTGCAACAAAATCCTTTTTGGTCTGACTAGAAGAAGGTACATTGTTCTGAGCTTCTTTGGAGGGGTTTCCTTTTGGAGGATTACCCTTTGGAGGGTTTGGGGGTACTTTTTGATTTCAAAGGTTATATTGCCTTTGGAATTGTATGATGGCGTTTTGTAATCCAGTCTCATAATCTTCTTTTTCTACTGATACCCTTTCCTCTTCATCTTGCAGAAAGATCTCACTTGCATCCATGAACTGGTCATGTTCTTCTTTGGTAAAAAATACTTCTATCTCTTTATCATCACAACATTTCATGTTATCCTCAAAATACCCATCATAACCCTCATTTACATAATTATTTTGGAAGGGAGGCTTGATTTGTTGTTCCCCTTGATTCCCTTGGTTTCCCTGATTTGTCTGGTTTCCCTGATTTCCCAGATTCGTTGGATCTGCTTGATTGGCCTGATTTCCCTGATTTCTTTGCCTAATCTGTGGAATAGATGGTATTCTCAAATTTCTGGGTGGACCATCAGCCTGTTCTCTGGGGTTAGGCCTATTTCCTAGGGCCATCCTTTCCATCATCTGCTCCATGTTTCTCATCATCGCTTCAAATCTTTCCTCCGAAGTTTGAGATGTCGAAGGCTGTGATTTGTCTTGAGCTTTGTTTGTGTCTCTGCTAGCATTAGTTTTCATCTTCCCTGAAGCCATTAGGTTCACTTCTACCTCTATAGCATCAGTCATTGTATCGTCCAATGTGGTAGATCTTCGTTCTCTTAATAATAATAAAAAGTCACTTTCAAAAGAATCGACATATTTGAGATGAGTTGCCTTGGGGGAGGGGTTTACTTCATCAGGAATAGAATTATACACCTTCATGAATCTGGCCAAAGACTCCTGTACTGTCTCATCAGGTGATCTCTTCATATTGTTATACTGGTTCAACAACTGAAGGGGATTTTTCTTATTCCCCCATTTTGAAAGGAAGCTTGTCTCAAAGGCTTCGAAATCTGTGATACTACCTGCTGGAAGGGATCTGAACCATTTCCTCACATATCCCGCAAGGATTTGTGTAAAAAACCTCATCTTCACATCTTCATAACACACTTCTTCCAAGTCTATGAAATCATTAAACCAGTCTAGATGTTTTAAAGCTATGTTACCTTCGACATCATATAGTTTAATCCTTAGATTGTAATCTTGAGGCAGATCATGTAGTTGAGCGGGTAGTATGAGGGGAGAAAATCTTGCTGCCATAGTTGATGTGAGGGGTTGAAGTGGATGTTGGTTCTAAGAAGGGGTCACTACAGGATTGACAAATGTGGATAGAACTAGATCTTGGAACCTTTTTTCGTCAAAGATAGTCTCGTTTAGACAAGATTCAGACTTAATTCTGAATAAAGATTGTTCAAATTTCACGTCGAATACAAGGTTTTCGATGCTAGTCAATCCGTCCCTAGGAAAGAACATATATCAGTATGGGCACAACATTAGGGTCACAGGCCTTTATTTTTTTCTGTGTACAATCTTCTCATGGTCAGACACAAGGATTGTAGCTTCTGGGTCTGGATTTCTCCTGGTGTGAACTTTCTTAGGAGCCAAGATTTCTATCTCACAAGGTGTGGTTGAACTAGTCACTGAATAACGGAGTCACCAGAGTAAAAATAATCTCGACCAATAAGGTATTTGATCCACTATCACCCTTGGGAATCAAACTAAAGCTTTAAGTCATTTTTCCAGGGAAGATTTTTTCAATTCCGTCCCCGACAACGATGCCAGAATGTTAGCACTCTGTAAATTTTGTCCGACTGACTAGACAAACGATAGAGGTAACTATTTCAAACAACTTTAGAGCTGATGCACTAGCCTGCTTAACTCATAGAGGGCTCTCTCATGTCACTTGATGTTTCTTTGGAAATTAGTGGCTAGATTTGGTTTGTTTTGGGGTTTTTAAATAAAATTGCTAGCAAGGAAGGGGAAGAACACTCGGGGCTATGGAGTCAAAATTATGAAAGTGAATGAAAACAATGCATCGACTAATAGAAATATCTAGAGGACAAAGGCTAAATGAGGCAATGAATCTGAGTTATTCTTAAATTTAAATAGTGTGTAGGAAGACAAAGAAAACAAATAACTACATAAGAGCATTACTGAAATGAATTCTGAATAAGTTAAGAAGACAGTCACACAGTTTGAATTGCTTAAGCCAAGAGCATCACAAGATGAATTCTGGGCCTTTAACTCTCCAATTTAAACAGAAGAAAATGTAAATGAAGTAACGAGTCATAGGAAATACATACGATGGAAGGAAACAAAGCTCATATCACCACCTGTTAGAATATTTTCTTAGAGACTTCAAAATCTTCTGCATTTATATTCAATTTAGATTCAAAAAATTTACAAAATAGAGTTTAATACAACCAAAAGGTGCTCTTGCACTTCTGCCAACATTAATTCATTCAAGTAACCCAATACTTATACAAATTGATCAAAATAACTTAAACTGAAGCGTTTTAGCTTCCAAAATAGTTTCGACTGACAATTTTGGTATACGAAACGATTTACAATGATTGACAAAATAAAACGCTTCCAAAATTATGGGAAATTTCTCTGTCTGTTCGGATTCTTTGACGCCATCTGTCTCGCTTTGTTCTTCTATTGAATCTTCAAATCTGATGACATCTGGGGATCACTGAATGGCTCCAACGATATTTCACTTTGTCTTACCTAGATGCACGATTTCCTTCCATTGCGAATCAGAGGGGATTCCACAATCCATCATCTCTTTAATCAAAATCTCCAAGTCAATGCACATGGCATAGGACATAGTTGGCATGCCGGCTTTCACTATCTTGAACTTATTCAAAATTTCAAAGTCTGTAGCCAGATATTCTACCAGACTTGGGCCTTTCATACTTTCTTCTATAGCTTTAAATTTAGAGTGGTCCATTCTGCATTGCATGAGGAGAGCATTGTAATCTTCCTGATTGTATAATGAACCTCTTCAATTAAACAATGATGGGAGGCCTTTGATAAACAATTTTTCAAATGCATCTTTAAATTCCTATATGCTATGCTCCATTTGCATAGCTTTGTTTTGGACCGATCTTAGCGCTTGTTGGCTAACACTTCATTAACAACAACACACCTACTCCGAGCTGTAGGAGCCACACTGTCTTTGTCATTTATAAAATTTAGGTGAACCCTGAATTTAGCAGCTTCTGCAGCAATAACATCCCATATGACATGTTTGTCTCCTTGCAATAATGTTTTTCCCTTTAGCCTGGTTTTCATTTTTCTCACTGTCTCTTGCAAATATTGATTATCTCTGTGAAGTTGAGCCATCTTCTCATCTTTCACCTTCATATCTTGTTTCAAATTTTCTATAACTTCGTTGAGACCTTTGATCTCCCCCGTTTTGATGCTTACCTGGGACATAGCTTGGACCAACCCTTCAGTGCTAGATCCAACCTCTGTATTAGTAGGTACAATGACAACCACATCTGATGTTGTTGCTTGTGCTTGTGACCAATTTTCTTTCTCTTTTTCCAACTGCAACACTTTAGCTTTGTAATTGAGTGCCTCTTGTCTGAATGTCTCTTTCTCTTGTTCCAAAGCAGTCAGTTCTGTTGTTTGTGGATGGTCTGTGGGTGACATATTCAACCTTTTCTTTAAGCTTTGGATCATCTTATCATTTTCATCTAGAGAAGATTTCACCCCTTGAGGACCTTCAGACTCTAGCCTTTTGACCTGTGTCATCCAGGCTTTGATGGATGCCTTTTCCTATTTCAATTGTCCATCTAGTTTGAGTGCATGTGTTGTCAATCTTGCGACCCTCAGACCCAAACTCAAATAATCAAAATATTGCATATTGCTGACATTTCTATGGAACTTTACTTTGTCAGAGGCACCAATATTTTCATAGTGCATTTTGATCTCAGATACCTTATCATCATCAACCATTGCTATGTTAAATGTTTTCTTTTCCACATCTTCGAATGAGAGCAAGGAAGCTTTAAACTGGGAAGTCTTTTCCACTTCAGGCAAAAGGTCTCTTATTTCACTGTTGGCCATACTTCCCTTCACAGTGTATTGGTTCATTAAATCTTCCTTGGACTGATAAACTACCCCAGGTGTCTGGTTGAATATGTGTTTCCTGCTGCTAAAAACCTTTGTGCTGCTTTCAGCTTGTGCCTGTTTTCCGTACCTGCTTCTTCATTCTTGGTTACACCTTCTACCATTTCCATGCATGTTTTCTCCTTGGGTTGTTCTTCTTCCAGGTCGACTATTTGAGAGGATGATGTAATTTTCATTTTCTTGAGAATATCTTGCTGGATGTTGGTGCCTAGGGCCTCTGAACTACTCGTCTTATTGTAGATGCTCAATTTAGGAGATTTGACAATCAATCTAGGAGAAGGTTTCTGTGTTGGGCTCTTCTGAGTAGTTGGTTCCGTTTGTTTTGCTTGATCATTCAACATAGTGACCTCCATATCTACACAGTTTTCTAGATTGGCCAACTTATCGAATCCTTCGACATGCTCGTGTTCATAGGGACCTTGTCTGCTTTCCAATCTCCTCTTTGATATGATCTAGTGCAGGTCATATTTTCTTCCTTGTAACTGTGTGAACCCAAATTCACTGAGTTTGGATTGAATCCGAGGAAAACAGGACTTGTTCTTTACCACAAAGGGACCTACTACGAAAGGAAAGTTTAGATTAGAAGCCTTGTGTTCTTTCAAAAAGTGCTCATTTTCTAAGATGATCCTCTGTCTTATGAACTCCAAAGCAAAGACTCTAGGGATCAGAAAAAGTGGTAAAAGATGAGGTCCTTCCTGGTATCCATATACCCAAATCGCCGTGGACTATATGAACAACATCTAGTCACCTATCCTGCTCTCTAGATTTGGTTGTAAACAACTTTTCATTTCTTCCAGGACCCTTGGCAAGTCTAGACCAAAGATAATACTGTTCACCCTGGACATAATCTTATTGATGAAGATAAGCATGGTGGTCCTTTTACATTTAGTTGATATGAATGCAGTCTCGAGAAATTTAGTTTTGTTATATTCCAGGAATACCCTCAGCAAATGGGTGTAATATCTGAAATGTCTTAATGAATTGAAATTCGCCAACTGTTAATGCATATTTTCAATAATGAATTTGTCAAAATTGACATAGACTGTTTGACCAGAATCTGACATAAAGAAAGTCAACATGAAACCTAACATTAATTCTACCACAAACTTGTCATTGTACAATCATAAAATTTGACTTAATAGATAAAAAACCCACTGGACTTTGATGATCATGATGCTTACGCTGGCAGGTAATGACATACTCTCTGAATGGTGCTCAGGCTTGACAATGGTTTGCAGAAATCGGGTTTTTACTTCTGGTGGGAATTCTCTATAAATTGTGATCATTTTATGTTCCTCGAAGGGCTCTGACATCGTGGATGAAGACTCAGGTATGCTAAGGGTGTGCTAGAATGATGGACTGTTTATTTCACATAAAAATTCTGACCCTAATTTATTCAGAATCACTCTTTCTACCTGAGAATATCATTCTGCACACCAACTTACAAATTCAGGGAAAGGAAAGACTACTTATACTACGTAAGGGGTGATGGAGGCTTGAGCCGCTTTGAGGAAAGGTAGGTGGGTTCCAACATTGTCCAACAAATTTGATCTGGCAATAGAAATGGGCGACATTGTTATCTCTGTGTCAAAAATGTCAGAGTCTCTATCAATTAGGGATTCTTCTTTGGAGGAGATGTCTTTCTCATTTACGGATAATACAATAGGATTACTGGCCATGGAAAAAATACCTATTACACAATGAGAGAAACACAAATCTGGTTCAGTTCTAAGCTTGAATTTCAAATGGATGCTTTGCGCCAAGTTCCTGAACGTTTGAATGTTTCAAGTTATCATAAAATAATGCCGGGAGGTCCCCCTTTTATAGGTATCTATTTACATCGGAGGTTGGAGAAAAACAATTTTAGGTGAACCACTTTTCGCCTCGATGTGCTTCTAAGGGCGCCATGCATCCATGATTTAAACCACGACAATTTTCCTTGGCCTGACCTTGATTCATTAATATTCACGCTACTCCAATCGTCGATATGGGTTTCAACCATTGATCCAGGTTGTTTTAAGATCTACGATCCACATTTACCCAGCATCTTCGACATCGTGGGTTGGGGAAAATGGTTTTAGGCGAACCGCTTTTCACCCCGATGTGTCTCAGAGGGCACCATGTGTCCACAATTTAAACCATGATGGTTTTCCCCAACCCACCCTTGATTGTTTAACCTTCATGCTATTTTGATCCCCGATATGCGCTTTGGCCGTTGATCTGAGCTATTTTCAATATCGACGGTTCACTGAGTCTCACCCTTTATACTTTCTTCATATTTGTCCATATGCCGCCAGATATATCTTGGTCCTCTAAAATATCATAACTCCTTGGCGACACAACCTTTCGCTAAAATTCTGACACTTGGATACCATTTGAAAATTTTTATGGTGATAACACTTGGAATTATACATGCTCAGGATATGCACGATCATTAAATTTATGACCTTGGTTTGGCCATTTGTCTAGGGGTGGAAGGTCATGGATTTGGTGAGCTTGGTGTCCAGCAGTGACCAGAGGCTTGACCAGAATGTGCTAATAAATTGAATGTCCCGATTTGAGACAATGGTTTTTGGGATTCCAAAATGTACCTAGACTCATTCAAAGAAGATCTTGGCAGTGGTCTCTGCTATGATGCTCTTCTTGCAGGCAACCATAATCACCATTTTAAAAAAGTGATCCACAACCACAAAAACATAGTCATTTCCCCACTTGGTGGATGGTAGGCCCGACATGTAGTCCATTGAGATGGATTCCCATGGCATGTCAGGAGTAGGTAGAGGGGTGTACAAGCCATGTTTCTTAGTGGTCGGTTTGGTAATCATGCAGGCAGTGCAAGACCCGATATACTTGTTGACCTCATGTCGAAGTTTCAACCAGTAGAAATGTTTATGCAGCATTACCACTGTCTTTTCAATGCTGAAGTGTCCTGGCACCCGACTGTAGTGGGATTCCTGGATCAGCTTCGCTCCCTCACTTTATGGAAATTATATATGGCTTAGATGGAACAACAACCCATCCTGAAGATGGAAATTAGCGACAACTGCATTTGCGCCCAACATTTGGTAGGTGGTGGCGAAGTTCGGGTCTGTCTCATTGAGTTGGGGCCATCTAGAGGTCTCATAGTTGCAGGAGTCTAGAACCGTGGGGAGTGTCACGATTGGCGGTCTACTGAGGCAATCAATGGCGCGATTGGTGCTTCCCATTTTATACTTGATGTTGAGGTGGAATTGCTGCAAGTACATGGACTACTTCTGATGGAGATCATTTTGTAATTTTCCTTCTGTCTGAATGAATTGCAGTGGCTTATGATTGGTGTGGATAAATGTCTCCTTCCCAAGAATGTAATGTCTCCACTAGTGGTAGGCTTGCACAATGGAGTACATTTATTTGTCGTAAGTAGGGTACTTACAAACAACATATGATAGTTTCTCACTGTGATAGGCCATGGGGTGGTCATGATGAGTGAGAATGATGCCCACATCATAGTTTGAAGAATTTATCTCAATCTCAAGGGGTTTTTGTAGGTCTGGTAGTGAAAGTACTGGGGTTGAGCATAAGCGTTGCTTCAAATCATTGAACATTTGTTGTTGGGACTGATCCCACAAAAATGTTTCCTTACCACCACCCTTGGTTACTTGGTTGAGGGCCCAT
The DNA here is from genome assembly GCA_000966675.3 of Picea glauca. Lineage (NCBI taxonomy): Eukaryota > Viridiplantae > Streptophyta > Pinopsida > Pinales > Pinaceae > Picea > Picea glauca. The sequence continues at coordinate 134,386 of JZKD02S2256706.1, read as the reverse complement.
GAAATATAAGATAATCCCAACTCGAACCTGTGGTAGAAATTGGCAAGGGCCAAGAAGCTTTGAAGCTCAGTGAGTGTGGTTGCGTATGGCCAGTCACGAATGACTTGGATTTTGGCTAGATCTGCATGTACGCCATGTTGATCAACAATGTAGCCTAGGTAATGAACCGTGTCCATGTCGAAGGAACATTTTTCCAAGTTTGTGTAGAGATGGCGCTACCACAGGGTGTTCAGAACCTGCTGAATATGCTACAAGTGTTTTTCCCAAGTCTTGATGTAAATGAGGATGTCATCCAGATAAACCACTACAAAAGTATTGGTGAGTGGTCGCATGATATCATCCATCATCCTCATGAAAGTGGATGGAGAATTTTTCAAACCAAAGGGCATGACCAACCATTCAAAAAGGACTTCCTTTGACTTGAAGGTGGTCTTCCATACATGTTTTTGTTCTATCAAGACCTGGTTGTAGCCAGAATTCAGATCAATCTTATTGAATTATTTGGCCCTCGTAAGATGATCAATGAGGTTGTTGATTCGTGGAATCAGATACTGGTTTTTGAATGTGATTTTATTCAGGGCCCGATAATCAATGCAGAGTTGCCAGGTTCCATATTTCTTCTGTACCAGCACAATTGCGCTCCCGCAAGGTGATGAGTTGGGATGGATGTGCCCCTTGTGGAGTAGTTATTAGATCTGTCGGTTGATCTCCTCGTTCTCTAATAGAGAGTAGTGGTAGACTGGCCCATTGGGAAGTAGTGCGTCGAGGGTCAGATCGATGGGGTGCTTGACCTGCCAGTGCAGAGGTACCCCGGTAGGTGAGGAGAATATATATGAGTATTCTTCCACAACCTTATCCACTTGCTTCTATAATGTGGAGAGGTTGACTGCGGAGACCCTAGATGTGGCTGTGACATTTTTCTCATTCTGAGAGTGAATCATGAAGAATACAAACTTTCATGTTTGAGAGATGACCTTTCTGCATTACTTGGCATAGATCAAGGAAATAGAACTGGGTGGGACTGCCTCAGGTATCCTTTACAATTTCTTGTTAAAAGTAATAATAACACTGCGAAGCCTAGAATCATATACATCATGATGTTTCCATAAATATGGTTGGCCCAAAAGAAAATTACAAACTTTGAGAGAGGAAACATCACACAATACCTCATCTTTGAAGGGCTTGATGCCATATGACAGACGACATTGGTGGATGACACATATGTCGCTTCCTTGGCGTAGCCATCTGATGGTGTAGGGTTGTGGGTATGGCGTTGTCGGCATGGCGAGTCACTTGAAAACCTATATTGAGATGAGGTTCTCCTGGCTACCACTATCAATGATGAAGTGCAGCGGGGTACCCTTCACCCACATTTGTGAATGAAAAAGGAACTCACCTTCCTCTGGCTCGTGTGGTTCACCGTGCTGGAGCTTGGTGGTAGAAACGGTAGAAATGGGTTCTATGTCAATGATCTGTCTCCCCATTTCTGGTTCTGACTTAGAGTCAGAACTCACATTTGATTCAAAGGATTTCACCTCAACCACCAGCGACTGCTTCGAGTGGCAATAAACAATGTTATTCCAGTGGCTCTTATGGAAGTCTCACCACTTCCCAATATTTTGGTGTCCTTATTTTCTTGCGGCCTGGACTGGTTGTCCTGAGGCTGTCCATATTTTCTCGGTCCTTTGTTCTACATGTTGGGGTAGCCCTTTCCTAGCTTTTGCTGTGAGGGGTTCCCAAGCCCAAATTTCCACATCTTTTGTTTGATCTTATGCTCAATTTTGACGACATATTGGTAGGCCGTGCCCAAGGATGAGATGTCCAGAAACTCCATTTCGGACTAGATGTATCTATGAAGGCCACTGCGATACTTAAGCACCATATGTCACTCATAATATTTGATACCCAACTTAGTGCGCAAGGTATGGAAGATATTTGTGAACTCGGGCACCGCTTAGTCTCTTTCCTACTGCAGCATGGTCCATTTTGTGTACAGGTCATAATAACTTCCAACAGGGTAGTATTTTCCCTTAATAGCATCCATGAAGGACTCCTAGGTGATTGCGACTGTAAATAATGAGGGTTCCTCTATTCCTTTTTCTCACAGAAAGTTTCCCACCAATCTTTGACATGGAGGATGGCTTTGAGGAGTGCAAATGTAATCTTTTCTCTATTCGAGAATTTATAGACAGAGAAATAACCTTCTAGAATATTCAACTATTTGTCTACCACATCTACGTCTATTTGACCTTCAAATATAGGAATATTGAAGTTTATTTGTACCTTGAAGGGGGTGGCACCTCTGTTTGAGGAAGATGCGTCGCATGTTGGTAGCCGCCGAAGGATTTGCGCAAAACTATCCATCATCTCGTTCCTCTGTTGCATGAGGAATTCCTCGAGCAACATTTTGAATGGATCTCCTATCCGATCATCTTTCTTTTCTTCTTCCATGAGAGGTCATTTGGGCGTGCGAGAGATTTTCTCCTCAAGATAAACAAGCTCTAGACCCAATTCTTTGTACCCTGACCTCGTTGGGGATATGCAATAAAAATGACAAGGATCAGACCGCTTTGATACCACTGATCCGAAATATACTTGCAGAATGAACTGAATACAAATTATTATCAAAATATGCTTAACAAGGAATAACAGATATACAGTAAAACTAGTTTCTATTCAATAAGGAAATAAGCTGAAACTGAAAAATGCAGTGGAAACAAGCTTGCTAGAATGCTGGCGCCTTATCTCTGAGAAGAGATGTGACAGTTGTGCTCATTCACAAGAAGATGATTACCATGAGGCTCTGAAGGCCTTTTTACAATAAACATGAATGTCAAAAACCCTAGGCATCCAAAAAACCTAACCCTAGGAGATGAAGCGCCAAAAGTCATGTGGGCCCTGTTTGGGTAAGTTAGTACATCAAATTCCTAGGGTTGTAAATTTTGCATAGGATCTTCGTTTTAGGTGCATGATAGCCCATTGGAAAGGTCTATCCAAGGAATACACATTTTGATGCTATCTATCAAAGGTCAGTTTGACTATGGAAAGCCCCAAAAAATGATGTTTAGGGCCTCAAAACGACCCCCTCAAATTAGGGACCCGAAAACTAGGGAAAAAATTATCAAACTGGAAAACTGCCAAAATGAGCCAGTTGGAATAGGTGGGAAGCCACCGACATCCATCTGGATCAGATAGTGTAAATAACTATGATGTGAATGGGAATAATCTCATGCCATGTTAACGGCGTGACAATGATCTAATGCAAACAAAATTGTCTCAAAAAAATCTCAGACCACCTAATCAATCAACGTCTTTGAACTAGACTATCTACATATTGCGACAAAGAGAAACTAATGTGTTTCCCATCAAAGATATAGTGTGGCAGTGTTGAGATAATAAGACACATGCACCTGACCTCCTCTCTATGAAATGAACATATCTAATGCTAACCACCAAGAATCTGGAACTCCAAAGAGGAATGAATGTCCAGACAGACATATATCTGCACATATGCCAACTGGGTCTCTCTTGCAACACCCTTTGGTAGCTCAGGGAACTAGGGAAAAGCATACCCCCTTCTAGAAAACCCAATGATGAAATAATCATCCTCCTTCTGTGGGATGATACAACAGATCGAGATCGGCCCTGAACCCACATCGGCCATGATCCCTATGATCACACTAAGTTTCCTTGGGTCTTTTGTTTGTTTTTGTCCTTTTCTAAGCCTTATATTTTAATTTTTAAGTTCACCCCTTTTAAATTTATGTTTGTTAGGACCCCTTATATAAATAAAGTGTTGAGTCATAACTTATGTTTTGATCCTCATGACTCAAGATTTTAGTTCATGACTCAAGATTTGGTCCCCTTCATGATTCGTCACTAGGATCAATCCTTCCCACGACTAGACCAATTTGACACACCATTTTCCTCATTCATGACCTCGTAGACATGACTTGTTGTCCATGTTTACCTATCCAATCATTTTTTTAAATTGGAGCGCTGCCCACTCATCAGGTGTTTTCGTAGCACCTTTCCCATTCATCATGTTTCCATCATGAATTATGATTACCACAACTGATGTCATGTTCCTTGTTTTCAACGCCAGGAGTTGGTTAAAATATACCTTCAAGATCTCATATTTATGAGCCCTGATAACAGTTTGTGATTTTGAAAAAATCAAGAGTGTTGCACTGTGAAAACTCACAGTTCTGACCAGGTGACATCAGTGCGACCAAATCTGATGCTGAGGTAGATTCAGAGGCTGGGATGTTCATGACTTCGTCTTGAAATACCGCTTAAGCTTCAAACAAGTGTTTATTCCACAGGTATCTCGTGTTTCCCCCTCTGCACATTAATTTTCACAGATAATTAGCACTCATAGTTTGGATTATCGGGCTTGCACAATTGTGAGAGACTTTATTCACATCATCTTATCCTTGTATCCTCTCATCTCAAACCTATGAACTTCACTACCTAGGTGTCAAATTTTAATACATCCACCCACCATAGCTATTGAGCTTACAATATCTAAATAGTCTATCTTCTTCATACGCATTGTGCTACCCAAGAGGCCCTGCTTAGACACACTGTGTCTCCCCTGCTTCCTTTGACATTTGAGTTGAGTGTTTTTACCCAGCTTCAAAGGGACAATTACGGAGTACCCTCTCATTGTCTAAAATTTCAATACCCGCACAAATCTAAGGGTGGGATTTCCACAGTCAAGTCTTGGCTTACCAACACCAGTCTATTTTATTGAAGCTTGATTTTAGGTCCTCCTGGTCATTACTATCCCATAAGCCACAATAAGCTCTCATTCTAAGCTATGGAGACTCCTCATATGAAGAAGACACACAAAGGGGGCAAGGTGGTTAGAACTGAACTTGTGGATATGCATCTTTTTGATACAAATCCCATGGCAAGAGAAGGTTTTCAAAGAGTGGGATGCCTCTCTTTCTGCCAAAATATTCAAAGAGGCCATCCTAAGGTGACAAGGCAATTTTCCTTACATTTTGATGGCAGGAGAACCAAGGTAGGGGATTTATAATTTGAGGTGTCTGAGGCCTCGATTTTAGCTGCAACAGGAATCCCTATCACAGGTGAGAAATAGTTTAAAGCCATGGATTTGAATGCAGCCTATGCCAAAGATTTCCTTAAGCTTGAAAATCAAGCCAATGATTTGTTTAAAGGTGTGCTAAGGAATCAGTTGATTGAGCAGTTTGACAAGATATTGAAGATTATCCAGAGATACTTTACATGTGAAGGGAGGTTTAACACATTGTACCTATACCATATAAGGATTTTGCTACATTTTAATGGTAAAATTGAAATGGATATTCCCTATTATTTGTTAAGGAGCATAGGTAATATGTCAGGCATGATTCAATCCAAGTCTAAGGATAAGGATACTAGCATCTTCCACTCTGGATTGATTAAAATGTTAGTCTCTAAGGAATTGGGTAAGAAAGATATTTCATGGGAACATTTTGTTGCTGCTTCTCACTTCAAGTTGGATATAACATCTACTCCTCAATCACAGAATACAAGCCCTTTATCACCCACCAACGTTGCTAAAGTAGGGACCAGCAGGAAGAGAAAGAGAGAGTTCCTATTCAAGTTTCAGAGGTCATCAAGCAGGTCACAGGAACTGAGGAGGAAGCTTGTCATTCCCCACATAGAGATTTTTCACCTCCTCCTCCACCAGGGTTAGAAGAAGTTCCTTCTTCTACCAAAACTGAAACACAGAAAGTGAAGAAGCTACACTTCCCCTCTTCTCCTTTGGCAACCAATACTAAGGGCAGGAAACCTCTCACAAGGTCATCAGTTCCTAAAGAGGTTTTTGAAGAACAATCCTTACCAAAAAACCCTATACAAAAGAAGAAGGGTAAAAGCATTGAAAATCCCATGGAGAAGAAGGAAGAAACCCCCGTGCAAAAGAAAAAAGATAAAGGAAAAGGTCTCAAGAATCTTGTTGAGACAGACACATAAATTCCTATGCAGCAGGAAGAGGAAACCATGAAAAATCCTATTGAGACTATTCATACCACTACTCCACATGGAAACTAGATGTTCAAAATATTAATAAGACATCTCAGGGATGCTAGGAAGGAGGTGGCTCATTTAAAAGCAGAAGATATGAATCACAGGTCTCAGATGAAAGAACTCATGGATGGATACAGACACACGCTTGACCTAGCAAGGTTTGCAGCAAGAAAGGCCTATCCTCTCCATAGGCAGCTCCAAAACCTTTATAGGCAGAACAAAGACTTTCAATCTCAAAACATAAAGCTTAAAGCAGAGCTGCAACATTTTCAAGACGAAGTGGCTCAAAGGAACTTGCATGTATTGGTTGAAGCTACTATTGAGAAAGAGACACCAACAATCAAGGAGAGAATAGCTCCATTGAAGAAGCCTGTCATTTCTAAAAGGAAGAAGTCTGCTACACCAAATGAAGATCCTCCTTCTACAAGAAAGAGTGCGAGGTTAAGTGTCAAGGTAACGAAATAGCTGGTGAAAGGTGAGCCCCATTTTTGAGGATGGTTCCTTTTTGTGAGGGTAAACTATTATTAAAATATTAACTCTTCCACCTATACAGGCTTCTAAGTGCTTGATTAAGAGTTTTGGGATTTTTGTAAAGAGCTAACTCCTTCAGTAGTAAGAATGCAGACATTTTGTAGTGCTATGGTGCTATGGAATAGTCTATTTTGGTATTCCACTGGTATGCTACCTACAGTGCTGCAAAATCACCTAAAGATAATGGGGTTGATACTATTCAAATTTACTACCTTCTCTGCACATGTTCAAGATGGAGGTGCTACTTTTGATGGTGCTACTTAAATTTGCACAGAAACTCACAATGGCACTACCAAAATTCGCTACCTAATATTTGGCAGAGACGAAATTTTCACATAGACGCACCACAGTGGCACTACCTAAATTCACTACCTAATATCTCGCAGAGGCCAAAGTTTTCACAAGGAATAGGAAGGTTTGGCGCTACCTTTTCTACTTGTCAAGTTTTGAAGTGCGCCACTCAGAGTGCTACCCAAAGAATCTACCAACTGACACCACGGATCCAGGAGGGTTATGCTAACAACTTTTTGGATAGCTGGTGATGGAAAATATTGCAGAAACAACAGATGGCATCATGATGACAACTACATGCTCTTGAAAGACACATGGCAAACAAGGAGTTGCATAACAAAGGGGAATCAAGTCAGTTTGAAGATTGGTTGGATTGGTCACCAACATTTTCCTATTTTATAGCATAGGTTGTTAGTCAAGTTGTTAGATGAAATAAATTCTTAGAGATTTTCAAGGGAGGGAGGCTAGCTCGTACCTCCAGCTGTTGCCTCCATTTTTTTATAAATAGATAGATGAAATTATTTAGTAGGTTCGGATGGTTGAGAAAGGCTCCCTTATACTGTAATATTTTGATGAAGTTACTGTGAACTGGTTATGTACTGGATTTAAGACATTTTGGTTAATAGAAATCAACTTCTCTTTTAGATTATTTGCTTCTGATGCTAAATGTTCATGTTTTGAATGATTCACATGAATGGTTGTGGTGATATTATGATGGATGTTTGATCATTATATTATCATTATGTTTATTTAGCTTCCTTAGTTTCTGAACTCAAGAAGATCTTGTGTTAATAATCTTTCTTCCTTAGGCTTTTTGTAGACCTGATATTTACAACAGCCCCTACATTCCTCTCATTGAAGTCTTCCCTCTATTCATACTCACTCCCAATTACTAATTGAAGTTAGCCAAGACATTGATTGCTGGTGCATGCTAGCCCAATTACTAATTGAAGTCTTCCCTCTATTCATACTCACTCCCAATTACTAATTGAAGTTGGAACATTATCATTTTGAGTCTTTTCCATTTGACCCCTTAAAACACTCTTACATTTACATATAACCTGATGGGTACTGGGATTGCCTTCCATGAAATATGAAGGTGATTTCTAGTGATAACAATCCCAATGACAGATCAATTGTTGTAGCAACAAAGAGTTACCCCTAAGGGATGTGCCCTCCTGATAAAACTTGAGGCCAACATCCATCAAAAGGGCATGTGCCTGTTGTGAAATAGGGTGAGGGAACATCTTCCTCTCCCTCTCCCTAGCCTCTCACTCATGCACAAATGTGTGTGTCTCAACCTGTTGTTGTTGATGTTTCTCCTCCTCTCATCGTCATCTATGATTCACATACAAATATTGTTAGGCACATATATATAGATAAAATAAATTGAAATTATAAAACATACACATATATAAATAACTTCTATTTAAAAAATATAAAATTAATTTTCTTTTGCAAAAAATTCTAAAAAAGTAACTAGTACACCTAAAATAGATCCTATGCCCCTGTAAGGTACCATATCTATTATATGAGCAGAAAAGAGCAATATTGCAGGGAAAAACAGTGAAATAGCAACAAAAAACGAAGATATTGCAGAGATCAACAACATAACAACAAATTATATGGAACCACAACACCAAATATATACCTCTATTGATAGGAAACAATGTTCACTTTCCTCTTCAAGGGGCCTACCTCCAGCAAAGCAGAGCTCTATTAGAATAATTCTCATGACAAAAACTTATCATGCCCTCGACTCCTTTTGTACTAAATCTATCTACCTATAGAACAATATAGAGGAAGATATTTCTAGAAGCGAAAGCTTCTATTAGGTCTTCTTACATTTGACTTATTATTCCTTTTTACTAGGCCTTATTAATATTGGACTTTATTACATGGAAAATATATTATTCTACCTACATGAGGGGTTAGGGAGGTTAGGTCCCTAACATGCCTCCCCCCTTAAAAACAACCTTGTCCTCAAGGATTGAGATGAGGAAATTGTTGGAGAATGGTAGTTGGCTCCCAATTGGCATTGGCTGGAGTTGTATCTTTCCACTGAACTAGCACTTCCTTGATGGTGCATTGGTAGAGATGACACTCACGTTGGTCCAAGACTACTTGTGGCTACAACTAGATGGAGCCTTATTCATTCAACTTAGGAATACTGGTTTGAGTTTGGCACTTAGTTCCAATCACCTTTTTCAAGCAGGAGACATGAAAAATAGGATGGATCTTATAATGATCGGGCAATGCTAACTGATAGGCAACCTATCCCATGTGCTTGAGAAATGTATAAGGACCATAAAATTTGGGTGCCATTTTCTGAAAATCATCAGCCTTGAGTGAAGTCTACTTATAAGATTGCAATCGATGAAACACCTGGTCCCCTTCAAAAAATTGATGTTTAGAGAGACCTTGGTCTACTTGTTGCTTCATGCGATTCTGAGTCATGACAAAATTATCTTTGAGGGTACATAGAATAGCCACATAAACTGTAAGAGTTTGGTCAACCACTTGGACCTTTGAGACATCGGGCATGTATGAAATAACTGAAGGTGGATTCTGTCCATATACTACTTCAAAAGGAGTCATGCAAATAGTTGTATGGTAAAAAGTGGTGTACCATCATTCAGCTAAAGGTAACCATTGAGCCCACTGATTCTTTCTTTTAGATGCAAAACACCTCAAATATGTTTCCAAACATTTGTTGACAACTTCAGTTTGACCATTATTCTGGGAATGATAGGCAGTGTTGAGATGCACTGGGTGCCCTGTAGCCTAAACAGTTCTTGCCGAAAATTGTTGGTGAAAGTGGGATCTCTATCAGAAACAATAGAATGAGGCATGTCGTGAAGCTTGAAGACATGATCCATGGAAAGTTGAGCCACTGCGGAGGTAGTAAATGGGTGTTGAAGAGAACATAAATGAGCATACTTTGAAATTCGATCAACTACCACCATGATGATGGACTTATTGCCTGATTTAGGTGAGCCAACAATGAAATTGATAGAGATATCCCTCCAAATAACAGGTGGAATTGGAAGTGGTTGGAGTGTGCTAGGTGTTTTGATTGTTTCTCCCTTGTTTCATTGACACACATCAAATTCTACTACAAAAGTGTAAACATCCTATTTCATACCATCCCAGAAAAAAAGAGCGTTTGACCCGTTCATAGGTTTTGGTAAACCTTGAGTGCCTAGTTGAGGGTGTAGCATGAAGATCAGAAAGTACTCTGGATTTAAGTTGTGACTATTGACTTAAATACAGATGGATTTTGTGGTGAAGCTCATCGTTATGCCAAGAGTATCCTAGGGAAACAGGAGCATTGGCTTGCAATTTTTGTATCAAACTTGAAATTTTGGGATGTTGTATCCATTCCTGGAGAACCGCTTGGAGCCATTCTGGTACAATGAAGGAGAGGGAAAAAAGAGACCCTTCATCTTAATATTTTTGGGAAAAAGCGTCAACAACCACATTGTCTTTTCCTTTCTTTTATATGATCTCATAATGATATCCAAGTAATTTAGTTACCCATTTTTGTTTCTCTGGGATGAAGGATGTTGCTCCAGACAATACTTGAGGCTCTGATGATATGTATTAATTTGGAAATATTTCCCCAATAGATTAGGGCTCCATAGATCTACTGCATCCATATATAGCCAACATTTCCTTTTCATAGATTGATTGTCCTAAATGTCACTCTGACAATTGTTTGATGGTAAAGGCCAAAGGTCGCCCATCTTGAATAGGGACTGCTCCAATTACTCTCCTAGAAGCATCACATTCCAAGACAAAGGTCTTTGTGAAGTCAGGAAGTGTCAGGACAGGAGTGGTGCATCGAGCCTCTTTCAAGGCTTAAAATGCTTGATCAGTTGTTGGAGTCCAAATGAAATAATTCTTTTTAAGAAGAGCAGTAAGAGGTGTCACAATCTTTCCATAATTCTTAACAAACTTGCAATAATATCTTGTAAAACCCAGAAAAGCACGCTAGATTTTGAGATTCTTGGGGTGAGGCCAATCCTACATAGCTTCAATATTCTTATGATCCACCCTGACCCCTGCCTTGCCAACAATATGACCCAAGTACTTGAATTTAAATCCTCCAAAAGCACATTTAGATTTTTTGAGGAAAAGTTGATGCTTAGAGACTAGATGAATAAATTTATCCACATGAATATCATCAAAGAAAACTAAGACAAAATGACAGAGAAAAGGAGGAAAGACATAATTCATGATACTTTGGAAAGTTGATGGGGCATTACAAAGGGAAAATGGCATGACCAAGAACTCATAGTGACCCTCATGAGTGTGAAAAGCAGTCTTGGGAATGTCTTATTCCTTCATGCAGATTTGGTGGTATTCAGATCGAAGATCAAGTTTAGTAAAGTACTAGGCACCACTCAATTCATCCAAGATATCATCAATGACAGGAATGGAAAATTTGTCTTTGATGGTGAGATTATTGAGGGCATAAAAGTATGGAAGCATGCACTAAGTACCTTCTTTCTTGAGTACCATGACCACTTGAGAGGAATAGGGGTTGGTGTTACACATGATTTTGGTCACTCTGGTGATGTCTCTACAAGTGATGTATTCAGGCTCCCACAAGGACTTTTTGCCTGAGAAAAGTGACTGTTGTCTTCTTCCAAAAAACACATTTTTAAGATGAGTTCGCAGGCTGCCTATATTACAGGGTGCGAAAATCCTTCATTCTCGCAGGCAACCCAAACTTAGGGTGTGAACTGTTCGCAGTCTGCTCTATAGGTAGGGTGCGAAACTGTTTCGAAGCTTGGAAAAGAGAAGAGGTCACGAAGGTTCTAGAAGGGAATCTTCTAGAAAATGAGTTGTCATTCACATGGTTGGCATCCTACTGACTTCTCAGATTTAGTGGGATCATCCTCATCCATTTAACCATCTCTCCTTCTCCTATATATTGAAAGGTTTTTCATGGAAAAGGTTAAGCAAGATTG
>JZKD02S2256706.1:111536-122499 GCA_000966675.3 Picea glauca | reverse complement strand
CTCTTATTTTATTGCATAAATCCTTGATCATATGCATAGGTTGACATTGAATATACTTTGTTATCTTCACTTTGGTTGGTTTGTGTTGTCTTGGACCTGATTTCACAAGAGCACCAGAGCGAAGCGGGAACAACAGAGGCCTAAGGAAGTGATATAAAGGTATGTCACTCATTCCTTCTTAGTAGTAGATTCAATGACTGCAACTTAGAGAAAGAGTTGTGTCCTGTCCTATTTTGTTCTAGATCCAGGTGGATCTAGGGAGATCTGTTAGTGTCCACACCTACCGATTTATCTGATAACAACATTGGCGACTCCACTGGGGATACAACCCATTTTGGTGGTTTTTTCTTGGCCATTTTCTCTTGACCTACCATTTTTCATTCCCAATCAATCTCTGAGTCTTGAGGAGACCCTCATAGACTCCCTGGATCCAGAAGTTCCCTCAAAAGTCCTGTCATTTTTCCAAAATTTGCTTGATTACAAACCTTCTTGCACTACACCTTTCTGTAGCCTGCGAGAATAACTGAGGTTCACACCCTAGTGTTTAGTTCAGTGCGAACTTCTCGCAACCTGCCTATGTCTAGCCTGTGAGAATCCTTAATTCTTGCACTGTACCCCACTGTTAGACTGCGAACTCACTTGTAAAAAATTTGGATTAAGTGTTTTGTGTCTTCAGATGCCCAGACTGGCTAGTGTGTCTGGAAAGAACTTCTCTGGCCAGTGATTGAATTTTTCTTGACTTCAAATCTCACGAATGATTAGTTTTCAGAAATCGAAAGCTCTTCTTGATCATTTTTTCTCAATTTTTACCTCTTAACCTTTTCTTAACAAGGGTATAATCTTTGATTCTGAAATCTGAGTGCTTGTTTGGTCGGGAGCCTTTGATTGGATTAAAATTTGAGATTAATGGTCCTTTTCAGTTGCTTATTACTTGGGAAAATTGTTACCCATGTTCATTTGAAGAGACTGGTCTTATCAGTTTGTTATTTTTATTTTCATTGAAAGATCGATTTGTGTGTTTGTTGTGTATTTTATTTTCGTTGGTTGCTTACTTTTTATTAGTTCCATCCCTGATGCTTGGTTTCTAATAAAAAATTAAAGACATTTTTTTTTTCAAGCAACCTTTTATTCAAAAAATATGGGCATTCCAGTATTGAAAGAAAACGAATAGGGAATTTGCATTGTTCATGATTGTTTGATATTACATTTCAAAGAAGATCATACATCGTAGTTCACATTGTTCCAGAAAAATCCTCTTTCCCTCCTGTAAATAGGATTCATCGAACAAAATTTGTATCATTCATCCCTATTTACGCATTGTTGGGTCAGAGTCTCACACAACATCGGTTTCATTTCCGTCTCCTTTTGAGTAACACCAAACTTTAATAATATTGCGCAATTTTAAAATTCAACTAGTAACTTTTTCTAGGGCTCTTTTACACCAACATTAGCTAGGCTAGAGATTTGGAATAGGCAGTGAGACACACTCTCCAAAGCACAAAACACACAATAGTATATTGTGATAAGGAGTGTCAAATTCCATTTGCAACATTTTGTCTTGGGAAGTCCTTCTCACACAAGGGTCAAACCTGAGGTCGCATTGAGATTGACAAAGTTACTCACCCTGCTTTATTGATATCAGTGTAGAGATTGCACGTATTACGAGGGTCACTTGAAGGTATACCCACAATGATGATTGGAAGCCTATCAAGATGATTTCATGCTAGATACCCTGCCCTTGCGTTTGGATCGGACTGTCGACTGTTCCCCCATGCATTATTGTTGTTGGTGGTAACCTTAGTAGCCTATCTTCTTAGGGTCTTACACAAGGTGACTATGAAGGGGTAAGTCTTCATGGTACCTATAATCGACGTTGGCCAGAATCACTCGGGCTCCTTGGAGGGTATACCCACGATTATGTGTGGGAGATTGCACTAGGGTGTAAGTCCGTTAAGTAGGTCGTCAACGTAACTTTTCCACCTTGGCCCAGCCCCTTCTTGTCTCGTTGTTGCGATGTTGGATTTCATCACCAACAAGTGACTTCGGAATTAGAAGGTCTTGTTTTCTTGGTTTTTCTTCCTAGATTTTATTAGTGCATGTTGTTTGTTTACCCAAGTTGGCCATAGAATTTATTTCGTAAAATTCTAATTTGGTCACAATTGACCCTCCATGTCGTTCACGTAGAATGCAAGGCCTACCCCCATAAGATCTGAAAGGTTCTTAACCCTTTCCTACCAACTCACCGAAGGGCTCTCCTCAACAGAGTGAAGTCCAAGATGTTGCCACTCCACCAGTGGAAAGAACTAACTCTTTAGAACGGTTCCGGATTACCAATTCTCGAGAGGACTTCCAACTTCCTCCCGACTTCGAGAGACATATTGTTCGAGTGAATTCTTCCGGAGATATAATTGTTCAGTCTTCTGGATTACCAATTGGACCTTTCATAGGACCCGAGGGTCAAGATCCTTTTTGGACTACTGACATTTTTAGACGAGATCTGTTTGGCTCAGGAGTAGGCGTTGATATCACTGTCACACCTGAGCTTCCCGAAACATCTGATCCATATGCAATACCTTTTACTATTGCCTATTATTTTCCTGGTATAGACGCTCCACCAACTATCCACATCTTGACAATCCCTCTACAAACCGCCCATTACACAATGGTCCCAAATACTACGAGTCCTCACACTGGGATTACAACGACTAGCCAAGCCCCCTTGGCACATCGCTTTCACCCAGATTCACCCCAACACTGCCTCCTGGATATCATGCATTGAATGCTTCTATTCCCACTCCTACACAAATCTCATCTAGGACTCCTGGCATTTCCACTCCTTCTGGGCACCATCTTGTTCCTGGTTTTATTCCAACACTTCCTTGACCCCCTTTCAGAGGACCTCTTCCATCCTTTATCAGAGGCACCGAACCTAGTGGCACCATCCCGTCTTTCACACCTAATTACCAGATTCCTGTTGGTGGACAATTTCACCAAGGAGGCCAAACCCATTCCCCTTTTGCAGGACAAATCCCAATAGGGACGCAACCCCGATTGGAGGGAAACCTCCACTGACCCCACCCTATGGACAAAACATACCTCCATCCTTGGCCCGGTATTATAATTATCTTATTCAACATAATCCTCACTCGACTGGGGGGCAACAACCTCAAGCTAGCTCCATCATACCCCCTAGTATAGGCCAACCATATCCAGGCACGTCTAATCCTATTTTGGGCTCGAACGCTCAACCCCACACCCCTGTTCAAGGGTACAACCCTATGAATTACTTTCCTCCACACCAACAACCGAATCTGTTTGGATCTTCGCATTATATGCAAACTGCTTATGGCCCCACTGGTCTACCGATGAGACTCCCTCCCCAAAGTCACTAGTACCCACATGTGAATAGACAGTTACCCTTCTTAGCCACCCTATACCTCCCTGATCTGTCGAGGATTTTAAATGATCCAATCTGTCACTCTCCTCAATGGCTCGCCATACTGGCCAAACTACCATCCGACATCCCTAAATTCAATGGTAAACTAGGAGAGGACCCGAACAATCATGTAATGACTTTTCACCTTTGGTGCTCATCCAACTCCTTGATGAATGACTATATTCATTTATTCCCTTTTCAGCGAACCCTCACAAGTTCCACTGCGAAGTGGTATATAGAATTACCACGAGGCTTCTTCATCGACTTCAACACCCTCGCTATGTATTTCCTCACCCACTACCAATTACCGATTCACTACGAAACAAGAACCAAGATTTTAATTTCTTTCAAACAAACCAAAGCCACTCATATCTCTGATCACATTCATGAATGGCGATGAAGATGACGTCTCATCAAACTCAAACTTCTCGATCAGTTGCTGGCAGAGTGGTTCACAAAATCATTCATGAACGACATCGCTTGTGACATCGCCATGGGTGGAGTTGTCACAGAATAATAGGCAATCAGTCGTTCTCAATACCTCGACCTCGTTTACTCACAAACAAGTACTCTTTACAACTTACTCCTTGATGCACCTCGTCCTTCTACTTCCCCTACTTCAACTACTCTTGCTGCTTCTCATGCAGTTGACGGTGTGATTGGCACCTTCCATGCCCAACCTCATTCCATCCAAACCTCTAGCAACAACCCCAAACACATTTCTTCTAATGTTCAAAATCCTCCATCTCCTACCCCTCCCACCGGCAAGACTTGTGAGGTAAAATCTATTCAATCTACCCCCACCAACAAAAATAAATCCAAAAAAGGAAAGGGTAAGAACAAGGAGGATAAAAATAATCCACAATCTAAGAAAACCAAAACACCACCTGTTGATGATAGGGATAAGCGCAAACCCCGATACCCTTGTCTTATCTGTGGTGATGATCACTACACTAAGGATTGTCCACGACGAGCTGAGGTTACTAAGTTCCTTCAAGGGACCATGAAACGCCCCACTCCGACCGTATTGTCACAACCCTTCCCCTCTCAACAATAGGCCCAATTGGTCATTCATGACCAACCAATACATCCTATGTCTTAATGTGTACAGGTGATTCAAAGAAGAATGACATCACACTTACCACTTGAGCCAAAGATTATCCTTCCTCCAAAGAGAAGGTTGATGCAATACCTCCTTCGTTGGTCCAACCATCTCTCATGACTCCACCTACCAACGGTCCTCTTCATCTCGAATGACCGAGCCTAGATACAGTTCTTCGCCCTCCCCCAAAGGGTGTTGTTCAAAAATCATCTTTCAATCCTCATGCACATGCTACCCAGAACTATAGTATTTTTGAAGATCTGGCTCAAGCACCATCCACGATGTCAGCCCTCGAAGTCCTTCAGAGTTGTCCTATACAACGGAAGGCACTATTGAAAGCTATTGGTGGAATCTACCCTACGGATACAAATTTAATAATTTTTGACTTGGAAGATCACATTCCAAGGTTTCCCCCTCAACTCACATTCCAAATACAAGTTATTGTCTCCGACAAAAGTATTTGTAGAACAATTATTGATGAGGGTGCCTCGACGTGTGTCATGTCTATTACCTACTGGAAAGCCATCGACTCTCCTCCTTTGACTGAATCCCACAACATGCTCAAAGCCTTCAATGGCTCTGGTTTTAATCCTTACAGTGTCCTCCCTTCATTGCCTATTATGTTAGAAGTCAAAATGATCAACGTTGAAGTGGAGGTCTTCGACACTCCCCTCGATTACAACCTTCTACTTGGCCATATCTGGATCGATTCCATGCGTGAAATTGTGTCCACTCTTTTCCATGTCATGCATTTACCACATCAAGAAAAATTAGTTACTGTAGACCAATTGGCCTTCTTTCACTCTGACGCATGTACCGACAACGTACCTTTTATTGCAAAACCCCCCCTGGATATGAGAACGTCGGTGTGGGTCTTCTTAAATATTCCTCTTTGATGGGTACTTTCCCCATTCCACCACCCGATTTTTCACATTCATTTGTCGCCTCGATCAACATGATCTGCACCTTTGTTCACGGAACCCTTGCATCTTACGACCCGTGGATGGTACCCAACCCCGACGATCATCTTTGTTATGGTGAAGAAATGCCTTTGAGTCCAGTCAAATCCACTTATCAAGCCATTCAATCAACAACCCCCTCTCTTGGTGATTTATCTCCGGATCCATTCCGCGTCATTTTTCCTACATACTACATGATTATGTCTATTATGTCCATGGAAGATACTCCTTGGGAAGATGGACATCATCATTCCATCCTCTTCCTGGAACAACACACCATTGAGGGTTACCAACATCTCCCAACCCCATCGACCGTTGTCATCATTTCTACCATTCCTGAGTCTACACACGACATGTTCTATGAAGGGAACTTAAGTAATATCTCACCCACCATCCCCCTTGACATATCCATCAAACCCAGAGTTGTAAAAAATGTGCATATTGGAGCTTTGTGTTCCCATGACGAAGTTGTCACCTACAAGTCTCTTTTCCAATAATTTCATGATGTCTTTGCATGGAGCTACGAAGAAATGTCGAGGATTGACCTCGACATTGTGGTACATGAGATTAAGACATACCTGGGCGCTAAACCCATCCAACAATGACTTCGTCCGGTCCACCCACGTAAAGCAACCGCTAACATGCTTGAAGTTGAGAAACTTCTCAAAGATGGCTTTATTTACCCTGTGGCTCTAACTAATTGGGTTTCCAATCTTGTTCCGATTGACAAGAAACAAGGCACAATCTGCGTGTGCGTTGATTATAGGGACATTAAAAAATATTGTCCTAAAGACAAATTTCCTACCCCCTTCGTTGACCAGATCATCGACGATTGTGCCGGAAGTGAAATCTTCTCTTTGATGGATGGTTTCTCCGGATATAATGAAATCAACATCGTTCCCATGAAACAACACAAGACTGCTTTTATTTGTCCTTGGGGCACTTTCGCCTACTGAAAACTTCCATTTGGTTTAAAGAATGTCGACACAAATTTTCAACGTGCCATGTCTTATGCCTTTCATGATATAAATCACATTGTGCTGCCCTATCTCGATGACTTACTCACTCATTCGATGCGCCATGTAGATCATCCAATACACCTCTACGCCATTTTCCTTCGATGTCGGTTTTACCACATATGCTTGAATCCCCACAAATGTGTTTTTTGCGTAGAATATGATCGACTTCTAGGATTTATTGTTTCACGTCAAGGGATCAAGGTAGATCCTTTGAAGGTCGAGGTGATTCTCAATCTTCCTCCTCCTTCCTCACTTTGCCAGTTACAAGGTTTGCAAGGGAAGGCAAACTTTCTTTGTCATTTCATCTCGAACTATGCTGAGCTAACTCTTAGATTTACGCGACTTCTCAAGAAAGGTTCTGAGTTCGTATGGGATACCACTGCCAAAAAATATTTCGAAGCTTTGAAACTGTCGTTGACACGTACCCCACTACTCTCCCCACCAGATTACAGTCGAGATTATTTCCTCTACCTCGCAGCCTCAGACTATACCATCGCTATGGTTCTCATCCATGAGGATGATTGTCATGACAAACATGTTATCTATTACTTGAGTCAGAGTCTCACGACTACCAAAACCATGTATTTACATGTTGAAAAACTGGCCTTGGCAGCCGTCCAAGCTATTCAACGTTTCTGACACTATATCCTTTCTCACAACACTATGATAATTTCTAACTGCAACCCTATGCAACACATTCTTACATGCCAATTGCTAGGGGGAAAATACTCCAAATGGATCGTAATACTCTAGGAGTTTGACTTATAATTCAAACGTGCTAAGTCCAAGAAATCCTTGGTGTTTACCAAGTTGATATGCGACCTTCCCTGCTTTGAGACGGAAAATGTAGTAGCAGATTCATTACTCGATGAATCCCTTTTCCTGATTTGTTCCGATGACCTTTGGTACGGAGATATCATCATATATCTCCAAACCCAGAATTTCCATCCCAATTTGTCTAACACTGACCGTCGTTGAATACGCTACCAAGCCCATCAGTATATTATCCTTGGTGATACTCTTTATCATCGTGGGATTGACTCCATTTTTTGATGCTGCCTCACATTTGATGAAGCCGAGAAAGCCCTAAATGACTACCATTTTGGAGCTTGTGGTAGTCACATGTCTGGGTATGCTATTGCCCAGAAGATCTTATGAGCAGGGTATTTTTGGCCTTCTTTATTCAATGATTGTATAATTTCCATCCAAAAATGCCACACTTGCCAAACCTACAACAATAAAATATGATCGCACCCTAATCCTCTACACCCTATGGTCTCCGTTGGTCCTTTTGCGAAATGGGGTATCGATTTCATGACATGACACCCTCACTCGGTCGGGGGGCATGGATACATTATTCTAGTCGTAGATTATTTTATGAAATGGGCCGAGGCGATGCCAACATTCGACAATACCGGAAGGACTGCAACATTATTTATATTCAATCACATCATTTCTCTGTTTGGTGTTCCTCAAGATATCATTACTGACCCTGGTAGCCACTTTAGAAACTTCATGATGTCTGAACTCACTGAAAATTTGGGTATTTTCCATGACAACTCAACACCCTATTACCCATAAGACAACGACAAAGTTGAAGCAATAAAAAAAATCCTCATTACCATGCTTCAACGAATGATAGGGATTCACAAAACGAGTTGGCACATAATGTTGTTTTCAACATTATGGGCTTACCAGACATATGTTAAGTCTACTACCAGGTTTACACCATTCCAATTAGTCTATGGTCTAGAAGCCATATTGATGATTGAATGTGAGATACCCTCCCTAAAACTAGTCGTCGAACTTCTCCAAAACACTTCTGTCGAAGAAGAACATCTATTGTATCTCATGCAATTAGACAAAACCTGTCGTGATGCCACCCTAGTTATAGAAGCCCAGAAGAAATGTGTCAAAGCCCAATACGACAAACATGCCAAGCCACGCATTTTTTACGAAGGCGATCTGGTTCTCCTTTACGAACAAGATCGGGATATGCTAGGAGCTGGAAAATTTGAAGCTATGTGGCGAGGTCCTTATATCGTCAGACGAGGTTTGGAGAAAGGAGCTTACGAGTTAGTGGACTACGACAATATCCCTTTGAGTGAACCCAAAAATGGGTTGTACTTAAATAAGTACTATGCTTAAGATCACCTGTGCATGAGTGCTTGTATTTTATTGTATCATACCTTTTACTTTAAGTATGATTTTTCATTGTTTTGTCTCTGCCCTCGACCACTTATCTTGCATTGTGCTTGGTTTCCAGATGTCAGAGTCTTTGCCACCCCACATTGGCTTCGCCGATGGTGCTAGCCATAGTACTCAGAACCTTTCTTCTGCTGCATGGGCAATTTACACCCCTACAAACGAAATTATCAGTCTACGAGGTGTGTGCCTCGATCATGCAACCAATAATATTGCAGAATATAGTGCCATCATCGAATTGTTGATTGATGCTATTTCGCTTGATATCCGCCACCTGGTTATACGACTCAATTCACAACTAGTAGTACTACAGTTAAGTAACATCTATGCTATCCAAAGTCCTACTTTATTACGGGTATATTTACGAATTCACCTCTTGGAACGTTATTTTGATTATATCGAATATTAGCACATTCCTAGATGTCTAAATACATTGACTGATGCATTAGATAACTATGTGTTAGACAAACATTTGGGGCATTTATAAACCAATCACACATCACATGTATAACACAACACAAAATAAACCGGTAGAAGCCGTATATATGTATATAACGATCAAAAGTTTTTACAAAAAGTTTCTGTCCAAGGATCAAAATCTCAAAATATGAAGCCGATAGATTCTACAAAGTAGCATCATGGATGACGCTCATGATAACACACAACTGCTCGAGCTACCCTATGGAGCAGTCGACCGAGAGACTCGGACACGCCCATAGTATGGCATTGGTAACATCTTGGGATCTCCCCAATAGCAATATCCGGGACGTCCGTGGTCAACCCCTCCAAGTTCTATTCCACTACCTCATAGTGTTCAACATCCCATCTCGCCATTGGAGCCGCTTCTCCTCTCCGTTGAATGGGAGATGTTTCTGGAGGTCGATATGGCCCCACATTTATGTCATCAAAAATAATTTTTTTGATTAGTTCTTGGATAAACATAAAAAAATTTCATATGATAAAATTTGCAAAAACATTTAAAAAGAAAAAAATGTCTACTTCTTACCTAAGTCACCCCACTGAGCATCCTCAGGCAGGGCCAAATAGGGATCCCCTTAGAAATCCAAACCAACATATGTGTAGTCGTCGATCATCAACATCTGGGGCCTCAACCAGTCAAAAAATGAATCATTATACTTTATTATAGGCCCTGCTACGTGTCGAGCCATGAGGTTGCACCACTTCAGCATCCTCGGATCTTGTGGGGCCAGTAAACCCCAATAAACCTGTAGTCGCAGCAGTGGGACCCTCTCGAGGAAGAATGACACCAAAAGTGAACTATACCCAAACTACTTCAAGTCACCCTTTTTGCACTTCGTCAATTGTCTCTTCATACTGCAGAGAACTGCATCCAACTAGTTGAAGACCCAAGGCTCTGTGCACTCTATGGCGTATTGGAAATAGCTCTGGAGATCCATGTGCATAGCTACGCTCCCAGCCATGTGTGCAATAGTAAACAAGATGGTCCTTAGGGTCAAATATTGGACCCCCCAAATGGAAACCTTACCCTTGCTTCTCTCTGCCTCAAGAACACAATAATGGCGACAATAATCACTCATAGGGAGTCCGCTGCCTCTACCTCCAGTCAAAGTAGCATGGTATCCATGCCGTGACAACCCTGTTAGAAAATAGATATCCTCGATATCTAGTGTCAACGTATGGACTCCCATGTGAAATAACTATTGATACACATCCCACATGTGGACCAGGTATTCCAACAACCTGATTTGGGCTCTCATGCCCGGAATCCTGAAAAATTTCAAGAGCCCACAGTCCCAGAGGGTAGCGACTGTACCTGAGTCATTCTCGACAATGGAATCCTCCTCCTCGTGTTCTCTTTCTCTCCATTCCAACATTGTGATGGTCAAACACCTGCAAAATAGCCATGAGAGGGAACTCAACAACTTGTTTTAAACTCTTTCATAATTTTTATTGAGAAAAACCTTACCTTAAAATCCATTTTTTGGCCCCCACAGGTGAGCCTTTTGCACAATGCGAGACTCTCACAGGTGACTTGAAGGCCACTTGCGAGAATATTAGATTCTCATAGGTCCCGCATGGACCACCTGTGAGAATGCTTGGGCACATGTTCCGACCCTAAAATGGACTCAAAACCCAAGAAATTGCCAATAAAAACCAAAAATAAACCATGGAAAAGTTAGAGAATCAAGAGATTACCTCATTGGTTGAAACGGTTCGCCGAATGATCGCTTGTGCCTCCTGCAATTGAGCAAAGAAATTT
>JZKD02S2256706.1:95921-106341 GCA_000966675.3 Picea glauca | reverse complement strand
CCTTCGCAACCTCTTCTGACTTGACAGGTGACTGGATCGAGACAGCTCATCTGCTAATCTAGCAAATCGCACAGCTCCTCCCATCTGATATGACCTGGCACTGTGATTTTAAGCAGTCTCCTGTACACTTCGTCCATATCCGTGTACTTAGCAAATGTGGGCTTGACGACGAATATGTGCTTGATTTCGTGTTGGATATCAATATCCAGCTGCAGGGCCTCGATGAATGCTTTTCCCGTGATACTCCCTTGTACCCCTGCAAACTTGGAACTCGATGCTTCAGTCAATTTTTTCTTATAATCAGGGAGTGTCATCAATTTATCATTGATGACCTTCATACCAGGCAGGCCTTTTCTTTGCAGAGCATCTATATTGTGGAAAAACCTTTGCACTCCTTGATCCATAACTTGGATTTTCTCCTCAAGCTGAAGCATGAGGCCTCTTTTGGTCAGAACTCTTTTCACCTCCAGTATAGTTTCTGTCCTGTCCTCGATCTTCAATTCTTCTAGTTCCTCCCTGGTCTTTGAATTTAGGAACCTTATGATTTCATTAGCTTGAGCTGGCATGTCTCCCAGCTCTGTCCTGATTTTCTCCACAGCTTGTTTGCTCCTTTCGAGCAATTCATTATGTTCAAACATTATTTGAAACATTAGCCATATTTCATTTATGGATTTGGAAATATCAGTCCATATCACCTCTTTGGCCTCAACCAGAGTCTTACCTGCCACAGTCTGTTTTTCGAGTTGTTGTAGCTCCTTCCTGATTTGCTCATTCACCTGCTTCTCTTTGGCTAGACTTGTCTGGAAAGAAGTCTTCAGCTCTTGGAGATTTTCCACTTCTTTCTTGAGTCTGCTGATTTTAGATTCCTGCAAATTCATTCTCTCCATAGACTTGGCCAGGTCTATGGTGCCTTCTGTACCTACACTGTTGTTATAGATTGAAATGTTGTTATTGTCGCTGTACTCAATCCTGCAATGGGGATAGAACTTAAGGGGATGCCTTCCACTGTCTTTTTCTGCTCGTTCTCCTTTAACGATTTTTCCATCTCAGTCTCCATCTCCCTTAACTGAGCATTCTGTTCCATGAGTAATCTCAACATTTCATCCTTTTCCCCTTCTTTTTCGGCTATCTCCTTTGTTTTTGGATCCTCTGTTGGAGGGAGCTTTAGCTGCTTCCTTAGGGACGCGATGTCAGCATTTTTATTCTTAATCATTTCTTCAGCTGCTTTGACATTCGCAGGGTCATAACCAATCTTGAGGACCAGCTCCTCCAATGTTTTGATTCTGTTGTCCTTCGCGAAAGATGATATCTTCTCCATCTTTAGTTGGGTCTGGGCATTGCTCAAAGCTATCTGATACTTTGAAGCAGAGGCTGTAGCGTGGGCTAAAGTATGGAAAACCATCTCTCCGGTCTGCTTATGCAGGTCCATTTGGTCCGCTGGGTGCACGTCCTTGGCCCGGAACTCGACGGTGACTCCTTTGTAATCGGATATTACTTTGGGATCCGACACCTGTGCATGGAGGTAGGCCATATGCATCCTCCCTTTCTCTGTATCGAATGCCAAAAGGAGCCTATGTTGAGTTGTGGCTAACTGCTTCTGAAATTGGGCATAAGCGCTGCTGGTAAGGGTCTGGTTCTTCTTTTTGATCAAGTCATATTTTTCAAAAATGCCCAGTTTGGGCCCAGTCTTACTTGATGGAGTATCTGTGGGAGAGTCTATGGATTTTACAGACGATGCTATAATCGCCTTGTGCTGACTCGAGCCGAAAGGTGGAATGGCGGGCTTGACCCCCGGGGTGGTCACTGTGGTGGTTGTGATCTCTTGTTCCACGGTCGTGCCTGTCGTTGGAGCTGTCCTTGGATTTTTGGCGTGCATCTTAAACTCCTCCGATGACACCTCTTTCACGAGAGACGATGATTCTTGTCGGGGCCTTTTCTCCTTAGTATTCTGAGGTGTGGCAGTGAGTGGCGCGCTTGTTGAGGGTACCTGCCTTTCCATCCCGACAACAGGTTCTACGCCCACCAACGTATCAGGCTCCCATTCAGTTTGATTAGCAAATCTTTCGATTTCGGGCTTGGGCTCATGTGCATAGGGGGCGTTCTTATTTCCGACTCTCATCTCAGAAATGATCCCGCAAGGATCATAATGCCAGGTGAAACTTGTCAGAAATTTCATTTCCCTCAACAGTTTGTCTGCTTCATCACCCACGCCTCTATTATTGCAGATGAGCGAGCCTATCTGCCCTTTAATCCGCAACTGCTGCTTCTTTTTAAGGGAAACAAAGTGAATATCATCAGAATTCATAATTTGCCTAATATATTCCAGTGCGAAAACTCTTACCGATATATATCTTGGAAGCTTGTAAGGTGCCAACTCGCACCCATAAACTCGGATCTCGGAGTGATTCTGATACAAGTACCAGTCTCCTGTCTTCGCACTGTCCGAGAGGTGTAAAATTCTCCGGACTTCGTGGCTCAGGCATGCCACTCAACATACTTACCACAGGGTGGTAAAACTGGTCAATGAACGTTGTGAAGTCGTATTCGACAGAATGGCATTTTAGAAGAGACGTCCACGCTGTGACCGACTGCGGCCTCCCGTCGGCGTCCATCTTCTGCATGGAGAAATTGAACCTGTCCGCTTGGAAGTACATGAACATGTAGGCCAGAATGGATGAATACCTGAACATGCCCTCTGTTGTGAAATTCACGAATTGCTCATGGATGTTATTAGCCAAGAAGGTGCTGTAGTCGAATTGGGTCGTTGGTTGTTCATCGTTTGAAAAGATAGACAGAAAACCCAGGATGGGTTCGTCTACCCATTGATCAGAATAGTACCCAAGCAGGGCACACAGGGAATAAATAATTTGATTTCCTTTGACGGAAAACAAAGAGGAAGGATACGGGGGATTTGTGGTCGGGATTGGAGCGAAAGTGGGGAGAAAAAGCTCCAATATCTGAGCTCTCTGCGGGAAAGTCATTTTTTGATAGAGCTCAGTGAGGATTTCTAGGTTGAATGGGGACGCAGACTCCAGGCGGGTTATCTGCATCATTTGATCGATATCCTCTGGGGTGATGAAGAAAAGGACGTCCCCAGAGGAAGAAACAATGGATTTATGGTCAGGGACATAGTGATCTTGGCACTTGAGTGTGAATTCTGGGAAATGGTGGACTTGGGGGAACAGATATAGGGGCAAATTGGACTCCTAGAGCCCAATCTCATCGCTCTGGTCTAGGAAAAATTCCCGGAGCCATGATTGCAGATCAGAGAAATCAAAACTGCATATGGTGTCCGCTATCAACCGATCTTTGTCAACCACAGGGATTTTATCCAGGTTGACTGGAGGAGGAACGAACGGATTCTCTTCCTCCTCAGCTTGCTTTGTCTTAGACACCATCTCGACAACTGTACCTGCAAAAATAACGTTAGTGGGGTCTATTGGTGGTGGAGGGAGACGACGGGTAAGCAATGGAAAGGTGATAGATAAGTTCTCTGGTGCGAGGGATGGTTCTGGCGCGAGCGATGAATAACGAGTGAAAAGGGGCACAACGACACTTTTATTCAAAACTGGGTCGGTCGGACGCGGGAAAACGGTCAGAATGACAAAGGGCATATTATCCCGTTATTAATGTACAACAGGCCACTTGGGGTGATATGGCAGGTGACGGTCACCAAAGTATACGGACGACTGACGTGGAGGTTTGTGATTGGGGGTAAAAGTCGCCAAAGGGGGCTGCTTATGAGTGAAGGGAGTTATGGGACGTGACAACCTGGACAGATGGAAGTTATGGGAAGTGACCCGACCCCAGTAGCAAGTGGGTCGAGTGGGTTGAGTGGAGGATGACATCCAGGGGGGACGGGATGTCAGGCAGCATGTGAAGGATGGGACTTCTGCACCAATAAGACAACGCCACCTGTGAAGGGGGCCCGCCTCAAAGAATATTCATTTCGGACCCCCCCCTTTTGGTTAAAAGAAGAACACCCGGGGGGGTCCGGAATCAATCACGAACCATTGATCTACGCGCTTGTCTGATGGCCGTCCAGATCTGCGCGCTCCTTAATATCAATTCCGGACCCCCCCCTCCATTAAAAGCAGAACGGAGGGGGGGGGGTCCGGAATCCAATGTGGACCACCGATTTGAGCTCTGTATTAAGAGCCGTCCAGATCTGTGCCCAATTTATAACCAATTCTGGACCCCCCCCCTCCGTTAAAGGCAGAACGGGCGGGGGGGTCCGGAATCCAATATGAGCCGTGGATTCGTGCGCCCCTTTCAGGACCGTCCAGATCTGCGCAAGCATTACCATTGATTCCGGACCCCCCCCTTTTGATTAAATGTAGAACACTAAGGGGGGTCCGGAATGCTCTGTGAGCCGTTGATCTGGGCGATGAGATATGGACCACTGGAAAGTGACCGGAACATATGTCCGGGGTGGAAAATGTCATGTGCACGGAAAACTTAGGATTAGTGCTTTGTTCATGGGTTTTCTTCGGTTTTTCTCATAGACACCACCAAGGGGACCTTGTTCCAACTATCCTAAGGCAAGGAAAGACTTAATGTAGCACTTTTTCGGGTGGGTTTTATTTGGGCAAGGCAGGCCAAGCAACTAGTCTACCTACTAACCTTCTATCACAAGGCAAATAACCCAGGTTAAACTTGTTGGGTTAAGACTTTATTCTCCCTAAGGGCTATCTAACCAGGATTAGACAGTCTGGTCAAACTTATTCACTAATCCTATCCTGGGGGCTATCTGACCAGGATTAGATGGTCTGGTCAGATGTATTCACTAGTTCTAACCTATGGGCTATCTGACCAGGATTAGATGGTCTGATCAGATGCATTCACTATCCTATCAACATTGAAAATTTAAAAGAACTTGGTCATGCTTGAAAGGTATGACCCAGTTGCTATTATTGCATGGGGCTTTTGTTTCCATTCTTTTATGCCCTCTTTTCTTTTCTTTTTTCTTTTTCTTTCTTTTTTCTTTACAAATTATTTGAAGAAGTGAAATATCATTTGTCAACAAGATCACAAGATACAGATAATATCCAAGTCATAAGTTGATTCCCATAATTTATGGGGTGATAACAGGCGGCTCCACATGGGGATGGCACTCGCCCTGTTAAGTGCCAAGAATCCAATTTTCCTGTCATCCTGAAACAATCTGTCTAGTAATCTCCATTGGTCTGATTCTACGGAAAGTATTGGAGAAAAGTGATCAGCAGCTCAGGGCCTTCTCTTCGGGCTTCAACAAACTGACCGCCGTCCTTCATTCGGAAAATGCAAGTAAATACTGAAAATTAAAACCGGTATGTACAATGGAGAGTGTTTTCTTCAAAACTCTTACTAGGGGGGAATGTAATGTTTCAGCATTCTGCCATTCACAGGTGCTCCTGGAAGATCTGACCCATCGACATTGTTTAGCAGAAATGCATTGTTTCCTCTGAAAGCTTGGATCATGTAAGGGCCCGTCCACAGATGATCAAATTTCCCATGCTTTCCCTTGTCCTCGTTCCTGGCATCCCATCTCAACACCAGGTCTCCCAGCTCGAAGTCGTCCTCTTTGGTTCATTTTTCAAAGACCTTCTTAATGTTCTATTGGATGACCTGTGTTTTGTTGAAAACATTCTCTCTAGTCTGATGCAAATGAATCATTTGATTGATTCGTCTCTGAGAGTCATTTGGTTCAGCTTGCATCTCTTGAAGTAACTTCATGACAGGGACTCCCAAAGAAGTCGGGAACACAGCTTCTGTGCCGTAGACCAGTTGGTATGGTGACATACCGATGGACCTTTTGGTAGTTAGTCTATCTGCCCATAAAGCAAATACCAGCTTGTCATGCAATGATTTTTTATTCTCCTGCAATGTTTTCTTGATGATGTTTACCAAGGTCTTGTTCGAGGATTCCGCCAACCCATTCCCCTGAGGTTAGTAGGCTGTGGAATGTCCCAAGGAAATGTGGTAACGACTGCAGAAATCAATAATCTTCTTCGACCGAAAGGAAGCTACATTGTCAGTAATGATCTTCCTAGGACAACCAAAACGGGATAAAATATTATTTTCAAGAAATTTAATAATAACAGCGTTGGTGGCTTTCCTGCTTGGTACAACTTCGATCAATTGGTAGACGAACCCATCCTGGGTTTTCTGTCTATATTTTCAAACGATGAACAACCAACCACCC
Organism: Picea glauca; assembly: GCA_000966675.3. NCBI lineage: Eukaryota > Viridiplantae > Streptophyta > Pinopsida > Pinales > Pinaceae > Picea > Picea glauca. The sequence goes on along the minus strand of JZKD02S2256706.1, from coordinate 100,157 downwards.
AATTCGACTACAACACCTTCTTGGCCAATAACATCCATGAGCAATTCGTGAATTTCACAACAGAGGGCATGTTCAGGTATTCATCCATTCTGGCCTACATGTTCATGTACTTCCAAGAGGACAGGTTCAATTTCTCCATGCAAAAGATGGACGCCGACGGGAGGCCGCAGCCGGTCACAGTGTGGATGTCTCTTCTAAAACACCATTCTGTCGAATACGACTTCACAACGTTCATTGACCAGTTTTACCACCCTGTGGTAAGTATGTTGAGTGGCATGCCTGAGCCACGAAGTCCGGAGAATTTTACACCTCTCGGACAGTGCGAAGACAGGAGACTGGTACTTGTATCAGAATCACTCCGAGATCCGAGTTTATGGGTGCGAGTTGGCACCTTACAAGCTTCCAAGATATATACCGGTAAGAGTTTTCGCACTGGTATGAGTACAACGACAGTGACAACAGTTCAATCTACAACAACAATGCAGGTACCAGAAGGCACCATAGACCTGGCCAAGTCTATGGAGAGAATGAATTTGCAGGAATCTGAAATCAGCAGACTCAAGAAATAAGTGGAAAATCTCCAAGAGCTGAAGACTTCTTTCCAGACAAGTCTAGCCAAAGAGAAGCAGGTGAATGAGAAAATCAGGAAGGAGCTACAACAGCTCGAAAAACAGACTGTGGCAGGTAAGACTCTAGCTGAGGCCAAAGAGGTGATATGGACTGATATTTCCAAATCCATAAATGAAATATGGCCAATGTTTCAAATAATGTTTGAACAGAACGAGTTGCTCGAAAGGAGAAAACAAGCTGTGGAAAAAATCAGGACAGAGCTGGGAGACATGCCAGCTCAAGCTAATGAAATCATAAGGTTCCTAAATTCAAAGACCAGGGAGGAACTAGAAGAATTGAAGATCGAGGACAGGACATAAACTATACTGGAGGTGAAAAGAGTTCTGACCAAAAGAGGCCTCATGCTTCACCTTGAGGAGAAAATCCAAGTTATGGATCAAGGAGTGAAAAGGTTTTTCCACAAGATAGATTCTCTGCAAAGAAAAGGCCTGCCTGGTATGAAGGTCATCAATGATAAATTGATGCCACTCCCTGATTATAAGAAAAAGTTGACTGAAGCATCGATTTACAAGTTTGAAGGGGTACAAGGGAGTATCACGGGAAAAGCATTCATCGAGGCCCTGCAGCTAGATATTGATATCCAACACGAAATCAAGCACATATTCATCGTCAAGCCCACATTTTCTAAGTACACGGATATGGACGAAGTGTACAGGAGATTGCTTAAAATCACAGTGCCAGGTCATATCAGATGGGAGGAGCTGTGCGATTTGCTAGATTAGCAGATGAGCTGTCTCGATCCAGTCACCTGTCAAGTCAGAAGAGGTTGCGAAGGCACGTCGCCAACGGCCTACCCAGAAGTTCAGCAAACAGTTGCATCGAGTCATCAAAACAGTTTTGATTAGTTAAGTTAGTTATGCTAAAAATATGATGAACATGTCCTGATCAGTTATGACAGGAACATTTGTATTTTGACTTATATATAATTCATTTTTCAATGTATTGAGGGTTGTTGATTCGCACACCCTATTTCTATCAAGCTGTAACATTTTTGAGGAGGTCCACCATTAATAAAGAAGAAGCATTTTACAGGATTCTTGCGCATGTTCACTGGTGATGTGATTTTCTTAGTCAAATGTTTTCTTTGCTCTCTAATCATCTTGTTTTTCTATAACTAATCTTTATGAATAGCGTTATGTTGCAGGATTTATCTCTGATACCCTGTTTCCGATTCTAAAGATTTTCATGTTCATCTTCTAAATATCTTCAATTAAGAGATTCTTAAGTGCTTGTTAATTGGAGTGTTTTTCCTTATCTTTTCTTCTGTCCATCACTTAAATGATTAAAGATCCAATGAGCGTGTTATCTCACCTTGTGAAAGTTTTCTTCAGCGTTTCTGGTTGTATCTCAGATTTATTAAATACAGACCCCATAGCCCAATGGATGTGTAGTTTGTCTCAACCAATTTCAAAAACCCCTTACAACAAAACCAACATTTTCTATAGCTAGCCTAATATCTTAATTTAAAACAAAGCTAAATTATATAGAGAGATCCCTCTCTGAAGCTAGAAGGGCTAGATCCCAGCTTTAAAAGTGGTTGGTTAAGGTTACCTTTGTAGATTTCTTCTTTTTTCAACCTCTAGGAAATTTACCAAGTGCTAACAGACCTGATTTCACAAGAGCACCAGAGTGAAGTGGGAACAACAGAGACCTAAGGAAGCGATATAAATGTATGTCACTCATTCCTTCTTAGTAGTAGATTCAATGACTACAACTTAGAGAAAGAGTCGTGTCCTGTCTTATTTTGTTCTAGATCCAGGTGGATCTAGGGAGATCTGTTAGTGTCCGCACCTACCGATTTTTTTGATAACAGTTGGTACTAGGGTGAATAACACCTATGGCAAGCAATTCTTGATTTTTTTTTTATAAATTTCATTCTTTTGGGAAAATGGATGATGATAAGGGAGGACATTGGGTGAAAGACTGCATGGGATGAGAGGAATGGAATGATCATACACACCACGAAAAGGAGGAAGTCCTTGGGATTGGAAAAAATAGCTTGGTGTTTGGAGATGATACATTGGAGGTCATGATGCACCAAATGTGTCTCAATGGCTTGAATAACATGGAGTTGGGAAATGTCGATGCTGGAATGACCTTTTTTTATGAGCTTTTCCATTCGATGGGAACTGATGATCTCAGGGGAACCGATTGTGATTCCTTGGAACTTGTATTTGTTAGATTACTAAGAGGGGGGGTGAATCAGTAATAGAGCAATTATTATCCTTTTTAACCAAATAATACAAGTGTTATATCAATGTATAATTATCATCCAATAATGAGCAATAAAAAATGAACAATCATATACATACACAGTACACCAGTGTTTTACGTGGAAACCCAAAGCAGAAGAAAACCACATAATGGTTTTTATTATATGTCTTGACGAATTACATTCATTGGAAGCACCAAATTCCTTTGTTTTCCAACTGCAACTGGAAGGAGGCTACAACCTGAGGGAAGCTCCAACTCCCCAATTCTTTGGCTACAACCAGAAGGAGGCTACAACCCCCTATGTTCTCTGGCTACAACCGGAAGGTGGCTACAACCACTTTTCCTTGCCCCGTCCAATCTCCCTTAAGTAAAAGTAGAATGATGGAACCACTGTCACACTATCACTGTGAGCTATACCATTGTACATGGTATCAATTTGTACCACTGACCTATATCCAACCTGTACAACTTCCATGTAAATAATTTGTACATGAACTGAACATGTATCAACAAAAATACAACAGGTACACGACCTGTAGTGTTGCAGCCCACGTATGTATGCGTCCTATCTTTTATTTAGCCAACGTATGTATGCTACCAAACTGTTATGCAGCCTGTGTATTCCTTCTGAAAACTAAGTTTTCCTTTCTCTTGAAGACTTTTGACCCTCTATAACTTCTTTCAAATAGATCTGTAACCTATCACTGTAACCAAACTGTAATTGTACCCCGTGCACACATCCTCATACATAACCTTTACTCAAAGAAAATATTTCTCTCTCTAGTCATGTGCCATATAGGTGTGTGTAATCATGAACATGTATAATATCCCTCACACGATCTTAGTCATAAAACACTTTCTAATATTTAGCCTCTCAATACATCAACCACTACACAAATACAAGCTCTCAACCATGTACCATAAAACCCTTAGCCATATGCCAAGAAATACAATATGTGCCTCACAAGAAGTATCAATGATAAATATACCAGCACTATATTTCTGTAAATCTGACTTATGAAGAATATCCCATGTAGCCACTAGTCTCTCTAGGGAGAATCCTCAAATCTCCATTGCCATTCCTCATGCATACATCAAAATCCAACTATTCATAGAAATAAGACATACCTTTTGAACCAATGGATGGATCTGATGTATCTGAGCACTTTAGTGTTGGAAAACTGAGAGGGGGGGTGAATCAGTTGTTACCGTGCTTAAACAATTATACTTCTTTTAAATTATTTACAAGGCACTCAATGATAATCACAATAATTCATAGAAATAAGCAATGGCACATTCAACATCAGTCACATATATGAGATACACAGAGACAGATATTTCCCGAGGAAACCCATAAAGGGTAAAAACCTCTTCTTCTTTATATGATAAGTA
>JZKD02S2256706.1:49889-72901 GCA_000966675.3 Picea glauca | reverse complement strand
ACTCAACTAGTGAAACTGAAGTGTGAACTGAAAGAGAATATTCTCCAGGTGGAATATTCTCTCCTAAAATATAGGAGACTGGATAATGACTAATTATGACTAATGAACAAATAAAGACCTTAGGAAAAAGAAATCCTAGGTGTGTGTGAAGTAACTCTAACACCCCCCCTGAACATCACTATGGTGAAAAAAATATTCGGTCCCGACAACGAGGCCATGTTAGGTACCCAAGTACAAAAGATACACTGAAAATAAAGTGAGGAAAGAGGGAAAACCTCATGGGAAACCCCCCCCCTCAAGGTACAATGTATGTAAAAAATAAGAACTACAGTTGCTAGGCAACTGTGTCCTTCACTCCAAGACGATCTCGCAGAGAATGGAATTTTTGCTCAGTGAAGGTCTTGGTGAAAATGTTTGTCGTATGTTATGCTGAAGGAAAAAACTGTAAGTCGATGATCCCCTCATGTACCAAGTCCCGGATGTAGTGCATGTGGATCTCGATGTGCTTCATCCACTGCCTCTGAACTGGATCTCTGCAGAACTTCAGAGTGCTCTAGTTGTCACACTAGATGATGATCGGCCTATGAAACTGAATGCCCAACTCAGTGAGAAAATGTTGTAGCCACATAGCCTAAATGGTTATGTTAACTACCCCTCTGTACTCTGCCTCGGCTGAAGATAGATCAATGGCAGTTTTCTTCTTGCTCGACCAACAGATAGGCTCAGAACTAAGACCGAGTGAGTAAACAGATGTGGACTTGCGATCAATGCTATCGCCAGCCTAGTCGAAATCAGTAAACCCAATGAGATATAATGTAGAGTCTACTGCATAATGAATCCCAAAGGTGATGGTGCCCTGTACGTATCGAAGGATACACTTTGTAGCTTTCCAATGTAGTTCATGTGGATCTTGCATGAACCTGGAAACTGTGCCAACTGCATATGAGAGGTCTGGTCTGGAGTGTGTGAGATACAACAAGCTCCCCACTAGGTGTCTGTACAGTGTGTTGTCAACCAGTGGAGTCTCCCCTCCATCCTCAAGTTTGACTCCTGATAGGAAAGGAGTCGGAGAAGACTTGCAGTCTGTCATGTGAAATCTCTCAAGGAGATCTCATGCATACTTGGCTTGAGACAGTTTGATGCCTGATGCATCCTGACTGATCTCAAGTCCAAGGAAGAAGTGTAGCGGACCCATGTACGTCATCAAAAACCTGTCATGAAGAATCCTATTGACTGCAGCAATCGCTAAAGTCGAGCAATCGGTGATCAACAAATCATCGACATATAGAACTAAAAGTAGAAGTGAATTAGTCGTCTTGAGCATGTATACATTCGGGTCTGATTTACAATGTACAAAGTTCTGTGACAATAGGTAGGAGTCCATCTTGGCATACCATACTCTCAGAGCCTGCTTGAGGCCATAAAGTGACTTCTTTAGTTGACAGACCAAAGATGAGTCCTGCATAAATCCCAAGGGATACTCCATGTAGATCTCCTTAGAGAGATCACTGTGAAGAAATGCATTCTTCATGTCCATCTGATGGACTTCACATCCCTTGGCTGCCGTAATGGCAAGTGCCAATCATATGGAATCCATCTTCGCTACTGGAGTGAAGGTCTCATCATATTCAATACCATGAACCTGCTAAAAGCCTTTGGCAACAAGCCTGGATTTGTATCTGCTGATTTGTCCATCTGTTGCGCTCTTGGTCTTGTAGACCCATCTACATCTGACAAGTTTCCTCCCAGAAGGAAGGGGAACCAGATCCCAAGTCTGGTTCTCAAGGAGGGAGTTGTACTCCTCCTGCATGGCAGATTCCCAAAAGGGATTTCTAACAGCCTCGCCATAAGACTATGGATCTGAAGACTGAACCAAGAAAATATGCCCAGAAGGCAATGGTTCAGTGGCAGTGAGTGCAATAGGAGGATCCTCAAAATCATATCGAGTCCTACTAGTATCGGCTCGATCACCAACGAGGTCCCCTGCATCCTAAAGAGTAGTTTGTGCCCACTTGGGCCTCTACTCTAGCTTTGCAACTGCATCTGAATGCTCTGACTCTGCATCTGACTGTATTGACTCTGAATCTGAATCTAAATCCTCTGAGTCCTCTAAATAAGAACTATTTTCTAAATAAGAGTCGGCATGTGCATGCTCATCATCTCGGACAGGTGGAAGAGTGAAGGTGTTTGTATGCGGCTGCTGAGGTACATGTGAGACACTTTCCTTGAATTGGACACTATGCTCAATGATGAGCTGGTCCGAGGAAAGATCAATAAGCCGATATCCATTCACATCGTCAGGGTATCCAACAAAAATGTACTTAGTGCTCTATGGATCAAGTGCCTTCCTCTTTTCAGAGGGAATCCGGGCCCATGCAGGAGAACCAAAAATGCGAAAGTGGGTCACTTCCTGTTAGAGGTTGCTCCAAGCCTTGTAGGGGGGTCTTATCCTTGAAAGATCTATGGGGAGATCTATTTTGGATGTATTTTGCACAGTTAAGTGCTTCAGCCCATAGTCTCTGTGGTAGTGACTTTGCATGCAACATGCAAGATTCCATCTCCTTTAGAGATCGGTTTTTTTTGCTCAACAAATTCATTTTGCTGTGAAGTGTAGGGAACTGTATGCTGCAACTGAATCCTTTCCTCATGGAAAATATTGTGGATATCATGATTTACATACTCTCCCCCGTTATTAGTTTGGAGGACTTTGATCTTCTTTCCAGACTGTGTCTCAACCAAAGCTTTGAAATCTTTGAGGTGTTGAAAGACCTCGGATTTTTTCCTGAGAAAGTAGATCCATGTAAAACGTGATAAATCGTCAACAAAAATGAGAAAAAACCTTTCTTTTCTGATCGATGGATGCGTAAAAGGACCCATGAGGTCACTATGGATCAGATCTAAAGGTGCGGAAGCTCACTGAGACTTTCCCTTGTCGAATTTCTCTTGAGGGTGTTTTCCAAGAACACATCCCTCACATACTCCCTTGGAGAAATGGATGTCTGGTAGACCATCAACTAATTTGTGCTTGCTAATCTATTACATGTATCTAAAATTCAAATGTCCAAACCTTTCCTTCCATATCCTACTACTTTCATCAACATGAGTAAGCAGTAAAGCATAATCAAGTTCAGTGAATTCAGAAAATGTATACAATCTAGACTGATGATTTACCTCACCGGTAGCAACCTTGGAGTTGGTTTGCATGTCGTAGATGTCCATGACATTTGGTGTGAATATAAATTTCTTTCCAGTGCCAGAATTCGTCATTTGATACACAGAGAGAAGGTTGACAAAAATCTTGGGAACATGCAACACATTCTTGAAGCTTCCATTGGTGAGTTCAATCCTTCCTTTGCTGGTGACTTCGACAGAAGATTTGTCCCCCATTAGAATAGGAGGACCTTTGCATGCATCCAAATAATAATAGACTACTTCTGAGGCAGCCATGTGACGTGATTCTCCTAAATCTATGATCCAAGCATCAAGAGAGGAGTTGATTGCAATCAAGGCATGAATAGAATTTCCTTTCTTGGAATTCAAATCTTCTGGCTTCTTATTCTTTGCATCCTCAGGGATGTGATCTCCAAGGTTGTTTTTCTAAATTATCTGAGACATCATATCTATTTTCTTTTGCATGCATGCGGATTCCAAATGGAATCCTTTGTGAGATTATGTGCATTTCTCTCCTTTTTTTCACTTTTCTCCTTTGGATTTTGAGGCATCGGTGAAGGGTTTTGTGTACCCTTCCTTATTCATATGTTCATGAGATTTACTCTTATATTTATCTTTATATTTCTGATATTTGTGTCTTCCATCATGCACAGTGAGTGCATGCGCCCTTGGGCCTTTGATTGTGCCCATGTTGATGAGCTTGGTTTGCTCTTGTGTCAAGGATTCGATAAAGTCCTCAAGAGAAGGCATCTTCTAGGTGGCTCCAGAGGTGAATCTGATAGTATGGAATGTGGATATGAATACTGAGAATTCAGGACCAGCTTGGAGAGAATGGTGAGAACCATTTTTTTATCCTCCTTCAATTTATCAACCCTGCAAGCTTTGAGTTGCGACAGTAAATCCTTGAATTTTGTAAAGAAATATTGGATATTCTCGAAGCTTTTTAGATCCAATGTGAGAATCTACACCTCCAGCATGTGTCCCCTCATCTCATCCTGTTTTCTAAAGATCCATTCCAATATGGTCCAGGCTTAATTGGGAGTCTTACAGGAAGATATATGAAAAAGGAGATCAGGAGAAATAAGACTGCAAATTGTTCAGAGTGCCTCATCCATGCGATTTAAGTACTTGGATTTTTCTATGGCTGATGTCGGATCTGTATTCATATTCATGGTTAGTATATACAACCCTCTATATAGGATATGTATGGATATTTTCTCCTTCCATGCAAAATAGTTGTAATGTGTAAGAATGAATTATTTTTGGAATTCCATCTTTCTGTTGTCTTCAATCTTTTGTACCTGGAAATTTTTTTGGTGTAGCTTTTTCTTAGCAGTCCGTCAGCTCTAATACCATGTAAATGTTTTGAACCTATAGAGAATATATCTAGCTAAACAATAATACACACATTTGCAGACAGAATTGAAAAGGAAGAAGAAGGAGAGAAATAATGAAAGAATTCTCATTAACCGTTATGAATAATGAATAATTTACACATGATATACTTGGTATAACTCAATGAGTTCGACTTGAGGTGAACCAAGTCACCATAGTGGTCATATAGAGTGATATGGAAACACACTAGTAGTTATGGGAGTGAACTACCACCTATTCTAGTCTCTCAGGCAGTTACAGGAGTGAACTGCCACCTAGTTGAGTTAACTAGTCAACTAGTCTTCAGTTAACTGACTGAACAGAAAGTAATGAGGAGTTAACTCAAGGAATCAAGGCTAATGTTCCACTTTGGTTATGATACCAAGGAGAGTTCAAATTTTCATGGTGATGATCCCAATTTTTCATGGTGATGATCCCAATGCAACATCTAAACTCAACTCAACTAGTGAAACTAAAGTGTGAACTGAAAGAGAATATTCTCCAGGTGGAATATTCTCTCCTAAAATATAGGAGACTGGATAATGAATAATTATGACTAATGAACAAATAAAAACCTCAGGAAAAAGAAATCCTAGGTGTGTGTGAAGTAACTCCAACACTCACCCCATGATTCCTTCTCATTTCATGGGGACAGACTCTTCTGTTTTTTACAATGGTATTCACAATTACAACGCTCAGTCCGCACCTTGGGTCTCTAGTCATTTTTCTATTGATATTCCTTCCCACGTGTAACCCTCCCCCTGGTCTTCATATATGAATCCTAGCATTGGATCAGGGGGCACCATCACTCCCATGCCCACTTCTCGGTTTGATATGAGTCGTGTCCCCATGGGAGGTTGGAACCTTCCCCCTTATGGATCCAATACTAGCTACGCTCTTTCAGGAGTTAGTGCTCACATGGGTGCATATTCCACTTAATACACCCCACCCATGTATCTTTCATCTACCATGTCAGTCCCTTTAAACACTTTTTCCATCACAGGTCCTCAATCACCCCCAAATATTTCACATGGGGAGAATCAATTTTATGGTTCGTGCTACTCTCTTTATGAGATCCCTTCACAAGGGGGCAACATATATCCTCACTCGAATAATTCTTATCCCACCCCGGTCTCTTTGCAAGCCTCAATGATGATGCCCGTCCAAACCTCTTCAGACCACTTTGGCATAAACCACCACATTTCTGGGCAAGGACAGGGAGTACACCAGGATCCGTTCTGGCCTGCAATGTTTTAGAACCAATCTTTTCCCAGACCATGGAATCAAATACTGCAATCTATCGCTAGCCCAGTCATTGTCAGTCATACTGGTGCTCCATCACCAACCTCTACCAGTCATGTCAGAGATGGGTCAACATTTTCTACAAATCATGTTGACAACTCGCCCCCAACCTCTGCCAATTATGTTAGGGGCACCATCCTCTTCACTCTGAATCAGAGCCATGTCACGTCTCCAACTTCTATTCATCATATAAGAGATGAATCTCTTTCCCTGTCTAGTTACATCGAGAAAACTAGATGTCTCATATGTAAACCTAAATTCCTTTGCAGGATTTGTGAAGGAAGTTACCTTACTCGTTTGTGTCTGGTAACTACCGGGATACCAGAGGCTGGGGGCTCACCCAAAATCCCTTCAGATTCTGAGACACCCATGGTGTCTCCTTACACCACTTCTCCTTTGATGGTCTTAGTGGTTCCACTACCGCAACCTTCCCCCGACCTCACCCCTGTTCTCGAGGGTGAAACGTCTCTTGCCCCCATTACTAGGCATCCTCTTCAACCTATAATTGGGGAAGTGACCACACCAGTGCAATATCTGGTCAATCCTACTCTCCCTGAAGAGAGTGATGCACCTTCCAGTCATGTCATCAACATTCTAAATCCTCCCCCTTCTGAACGAGAGAGATTTATTCTTCCCCCAAATTCTCTCCCTCCAAGTCCTGACGAGGTTCCCTTCGATTGGGACAACCTGATGGGGCATCCCATACCCCCACCTATGTATTTTCCATTAAGAGACATTATTTGAACCATTACGGAGACTATATCCTCTGTTAGCACTTTCTCCTCCTCAACTTGGATATCTTTGGGTTTCCCCAAGCTTTTGTCAGCTATCCGTAAGGTACTGACTTTCGGCAGAAGAGTGGGATGGGAGACTTGGCCTCCTCCTTTACATGTTGATTAGAACAACAAAAAATGAGTCCCATTTAAACTCTTTTCTGACTCATCTAAAAACTGAAAAGATTGTCGAGTGATTTGTCCCTTTCACACTCGTTAAAATTGGATTTGAAAGATCATGAGTCTTAGTTAATCTCTTTTCCAACTCGCTATCAAAAATAGAAAATATTGTCGAGTGAACTTGTCTTTTTCACACTCATAAATTGGATTGGAAAAGATGTCTATTTGGCACAGGTTTACCCTGTTTTTACACCATGTAGACTAAACAATATAAAAAATGACATTTCTTTTGGTGTTAAGTTGTGATTGCATCTCATTCCCTCGCTTGTAGTATTGAGCCTTTAGCCGGTTCTCACTTTGCGTTATAAACTGTTTCCTAAGCAGTTTACACCCTCAACCAAACAGAGCCTTGTTTATATCCTTCACAATTTGACACCCTATACCCTGGAGGGAACATCATCCCAAGTGTCTATCTCCCTCATGCATTTCCTTGCATTAATCATAGGTACGTTCCACTGCTGGAACTATTTTTTTCTTACTTGCGACACTCGTTCCCTCCTTTGTATCATAGCATTCATTTGTTACGAAAAAACAAAAAAATATGGCGGGAAGGGAGTACTATATTGTAATTGGCAGCAATTGTGTCACCTTTGAACATAGAACAAAGTTATTGAGTCCTTGTGTCATCATAATTTTGGGTTTAGCATGGCCCCAGGAAACTGACCTCATTACAAAATTTTCTCTACTGACTGGTTACTCTTCCAGTCCATATAGAGAATGTTATTGATGCCTCCTACGTCTAATAGTCACATCATTGAGTCTATGTTGCCACAGTCCACCATATGTCTCATGATCTTGTTCAAAGGAAGTATATCAACCTGTGTCGGTCACTCCGCAGAAATATTGACTTTACATGTCGGCCATACCCTCAGTATGTATCAGAATCACATGATACTATGGTCTCATCATGCACCTTGGCCCTACTTTCATAATTGGTAGGTCACCTTGAACCCAAAAATAGACACTTCATCATTGGTTGTTGACTGGGTGGTTTCCCTTGTGTTCGATGACAAGACATCTATTCACACTTTGGGATTCATGCAGTGTCTTGGATGCCATTAGCCTTATTGGTGGTTTCCTCTCCTTTATCAGTAGTTTTTATCATTGGTTGCTATTTAGAGGGTCTTTTCCGTGTACCGCTTGCATCTGGCACATGTGAAAGATGCACAGGTTCGTTGGTTCATGAACATGTTCTTCGTCTGATCTCCACCAAATCATGAAGCTCCTGCTTTGTTCCTCGTGCAAACTGATGAGAGATGCCTCAATGCTCTCCTTTTAGCAGGTCTCTTTCCATCGACTTCAACTCATTTATTCTGGATATGGGTGATCCAGATTTATGTAGGAACACAATGAAATACAAAAATACACATAAACATAGAGATGCAATGGAAATAAGACTTCATTCCATTAATAACAAATGACTGAAATATGCTTACAGACAGAATGGAAATAAACTAGCTAGGGCACTGGTAGCTTATCTCTGAGAAGAGATGTGGCGGCTACTAGCCTCTGAATTGTGTTACAATGAGGCTCAAAGGCCTATTATTATTGAGAAACAATGGAAAACCCTAAACATCCATAGACCTAACCCTAGGAGATGAAACACCAAGACTATGGGCCTCGTTTGGGTAAGTTGGTACATCAACTTCCTGAGGACGTAACTTTGGCATACGATCTCTGTTTGACGCATTCAATACCTCGTTAGAAATATCTATCCGAGGACTACAACTTTTGTGTGAGGAACATTGATCTATGATCCATGTTTCTCCCCGTTTTCCCAAAAAACGTTGTTTAAGGCCTCAAAACGGCTCCAGAAGTTTAGGACCCGAAAAACTACTAAAAATAATAAACTGTGCGGAAACTAAAAAAATGAAAGAAGCAATGGTGGGGGTCTAAGTGGAATAGGTGGGTGGCCACCAATATCCACCTGGATCATTCCTCCCCCCTTAGGAAGCAATGGTCCCCATTGTGTTGAGTTCCTCCATGAGAAGAGGAAACTTCTGCTGAACTTGGTCCCTGGTGAGCCACTTGCCTTGGTGAAAGAGTTGGCCTGCTTTGACAACTCGATATAGCGGTATCCTTTGTTTTCGGGTGTGATTGATTTGTGTATCCATGGTCTGATCAGTTCTGGCTTTTTCCATGCAGTCTAGATTTAACTCTGTTGGTGTGAGTTGTTCTGCCATGTCAGATGTGTCTAGTAGAGGTGGAAAGTAGGGCCGAAGGTGGTCCACATTGAACACTGGGTGCAGACCAAGGAATGGTGGAATGCTGAGCTCAAAGGCATTTTCCCCTATAGCCTTGGTGAGGGTGTCCAACGAGGCACTCCTTTTGCAAATGCAGCCACACTTTGTCGCCCACCTGGAAGTTGTGTGGCACCAAATGTTGATCATGTCACTGCTTGTACTTAGCATTGGCTTTGTCCAAGATGTCATGAACTTGTTGGCAGATGTGTTGAATGTGCTCAATGAAGCTGTTTGCCTTGTCAGCCTCAGACTGGACATGAGATGAATCTTCCTGAGTAGCCACAAATGGCATGGCTATGTTAATGGGACATAGTGGTTGGAATCCCAAGACCACTTGAAAGGGGCTGTAACGCACCCCCAACCATTACATCCCATTTGGCCGGGCAAACACTACTGTGCGGAACAACATCATTCTCATACTTAATTAATAACATGCATTTAAGTCATATTAAACACATTTAACTCAGAGTAAGCACAAGATTACTACTAACATAAATAATCCTTGTCATTAACATCAATTCATATGCACAACATAATACATGATACATATAAGCATCACAGGCATGCAAAACATAATATTAAGCATAAGCTGATACTTATCTTTGAAACCGTGGTAATTCCACCAACCACATGTAGGCCTTCCATGAACCTACCAGCCTTAGGCCATGCTGCTCATCACTCTCAGCAGTGGGTCACCCCTGAGCTGGGACTAAGATCCACCCAAGGCAAGGAATCCTAATCTAGGCTGAGGTTACAGGGAAAAATGCGTAGAATAACTGGAAGGATTCTTCCCAGGATGCCTTCTTACGCCCACTACTCACAGAGACTCTCATTCCCCACATGCCTATTCCACCCGAGAGTATACACCTTCACAATCATAGTCGATCAGTGCTTCACCTCCCTCTCTGGGTCTCAGAAACAGGCTGGATCAGGAAGTCTTAGAGCTCCGTAGCTGGTGCTGGACTCTCTCTGGGAGAAAACCACTTCACAACAGACTCTCTCACTTGGAGGGAGTTTCTCACAGGCCTGAAAACCCACTTCTTTAGCACACCCTTCGACTCAATTCCAACCAGGTGAGGGAAACCGCAACAACATCAAGCGCTCAATTGACACCAGGATGATGACCACAAAAGAAAACAGGCATCCACAAGGCTCCACACAAACATACAATGGTCCGCAAGCCACACACAGTCAAGCACTGCATGACTACAATAGTCCACTAGAAACACAGACACAGGCTTCCCAAAACTGGTGACAGACAGATGCTACAGCATAAAAAGGCTCATCAATTACGGGACATTCAATTTTCCCCAACCAACAATATAGGACAGACTCACGACTCAGGTTTCGGGGATGCGTGAGGGTGTACAGAGATCCCACACAGAGACTTAACAGTTCAAGTAAGGATTCCCTTGAACAAACACCTAAACAAAGGTCGATCCTGGACACCCGCGAGTTCATACGGAGGATGGAGAATGGGAGGAGGAACCCCCATCATGGCTCAACTCAACAGTTTTAACTGCATGCACTTGGTTTGACACTTGTCACCCATGAAGCTCATTCTTTCCCATTTGGAAGTCACTCGTCCTTCCAAAGAACTTAGGATAAAATATCACATTTACATGGCTTTTGTAATAATATTAAAATATTATTCCCAAGGACTTAAGCCCCTAGGCTCAACACTTAGCCTCTCTTCCCAACCTTCCAGCCCCCCAATCCTTTATCCACTCTGTGGAAGCTTAGTCCCCCATCACTCATTCATCATGGTCGATCTTCACACAATGGTGTTTATATTTTTATTAATGTTCTGCATGATTACATATACAAAAGTAGGCTCTCGACCTTAACACTTACGCTCTCCGGCCTAATAACACATAAGCCCACCAGCTTATATAAACTTGGCTCACCAACCTATAAAACATAATTACAATTCATAATGAAAGATTTATACTTCATAGACATGATTTACAACAGGGCTCAGCCTTGGGGACATTACAATCCCCTCCCCTTATTTTTGCACTGTCCTCAGTGCAACTTTACACTGCATCTGCAAGTTTTTTTTTTTTTGTTCAAAATTTTCAAAAAAATGTGGGTACTCTGCCTGCATAACATCTTCATGCTCCCATGTCGCATCCTCAAGACTATACCAGGTCCACTCGACCTTTACAAGCCCTATAGCTTGATTCCAGAGCTATTTGTTTTTCCTGTCGAATATGCACACAAGATGCACTTGCAGGACACCTTCTTGTTCCACCTGAATCACATTCCAATAGATAACATGATTAGCATCTGGTATATATTTCTTAAGCAATGAAACATGAAACACATTATGTACAATCATGGATGCAGGTAATGTAAGCATATATGCAACTGGCCCAATCCTTTCCAAGATTTCAAATGGCCCACAAAATTTGGCTGCCAACCTGGCGCAACTTCCCAGCTTCAGGGAACTCCTGTTAGCTTTCACTTTTAGGAAAACATGATCACCCACTTTGAACTCTCTGTGGGTTATGTTCTTATCAGCATAAATTTTTTGCTTGTCCTGGGCAGCTTTCAAATTCTGCTTAATTTTTATCATTTGGTCCTCCATCTCCCTGAGCAACTCTGGCCCAACTACTGTTCTATCAGCTAGATTATCCCAGCTCACTGGAGTACTGCACTTTCTTCTATAAAGGTGAATTCTACCAAGTACGGGTAGTCTTTCCATCTTGATGGTTTGTCCATCACATACATTCTTAGTATGTCTTCTATTACTCTATTCACCCTCTCTGTCTGTCCATCAAACTCAGGATGATAAGCTATACTAAAGTTCAGATTCATTCTGAATCCTTTAAACAATCCTTTCCATAAATTCGAGGTGAATTTCGGGTCTTTATCAGACACAATCGTTTTAGGAATTTCGTGCAATCGTGCCACTTCCTTCACGAAAATATCAACAACATCTACTACCTTGTGAGTAGTTTTCAGTGGAATAAAATGGGCATCTTTTGTAAGATTTTCGACCACCACCATGATCGAATCATGTAGCTTGGCTGTTTTGGGCAATCTCGTAACAAAATCCATCGTTACTACTTCCCACTTCCACTCAGGAATGGGTAAAGGTTGCAACAACCCTGCTGGGTGCCTATGCTCACCTTTAACTTTCTGGCACTCCATACATCTGGCGATGTATTCAATGATCTCTCTCTTCATACCCAGCCAAAAGTAATGGCTCTTGACTGCTACTACTGTTTCTGATATCTAGGGTTCCCTACATAAGTCACATTATGCATCTCCTGCAAAATCATTTGTTTCAAGCACTGGACATTGGGTACATAAATTTTGTTCTTGTACAACAGTATTCCATCTGTTTCCAATTTATAAATTTCCATCTTTTGTGGCATCTTACCTTGCTATAGCTTGGCTACCAATTCTCTGTACTATAGATCTACATTTGTAGCCTCCATAATTATCCTTTTAATATCAGTCCGATATATGCTAATGGCTGTATGCACCCTCCTGCTGAGTGCATCAACCACTTTATTCTCCTTTCCTTTGATATGCTTGATCTCAAAGTCGTACTCACACAGAAATTCCAGCCACCTACTTTGTCTAGCGTTTAAGTTTGGTTGATAAAACAAATATTTCAGACCATTGTGGTCTGTTCTCAATTCAAATCTCCTTCCCATGAGGTAGTGTCTCCATTTCCTCAGAGCGTGAATGATTGCTGCCAACTCCAAATCATGAGTGGCATAATTCTTTTCGTTCTCTTTCAGCTTCCTAGACTCATAACATATTACAAATCTATTCTGATTGAGAACTCCTCCCAACCCTTCTTTACATGCATCAGTGCATACTATGAAATCTGCATTTGGATCTGCAATCCTTGGGATTGGAGCACTGGTTAACAACTGCTTCAATCACTGGAAACTTTCCTCACATCCCTCTGTCTAGTGAAACTGTTTCCCCTTTCTTTGTAAGGAAGTGATAGGGTGAGATATCTTGGAAAACCCTGTGATGAACCTTCTATAATAACCAACCAATCCCATGAAGGATCTAAATTCCCTTACATTCCTTGGCGCTGACTATTCTCTAATGGATTCAATCTTCTCAGGGTCTACCACTATCCCATCCTTCGAGATAATATGTCCCAAGTAATGGATCTGCCTTTGATAAAACAAGCATTTTCTCAACTTGGCATACAACTAGTGTTCTCTCAACACTTGTAGCACCATCCTTAGGTGTTGTTCATGCTCTTCCTCTGACTTGGAATACACCAAAATGTCATCCAGGAAGACTATGACAAACTTGTCTAGATAGTCCCTGAATACACCATTCATCAAGCACATAAAAACAATAGGTGCGTTCGACAGTCCAAACGGTACCACTGTGAACTTGTAATGACCATACCTTGTTCTAAAGGCGGTCTTGTTGATGTCTTCATCCTTTATTCTTACCTGGTGATATCCTGATCCGAGATCTATCTTCGAAAATATTTTCGCACCTTTCAACTGATCGAAAAGATCATCGATCCTTGGCAAAGGATACTTGTTCTTGACAGTTACTTTGTTCAACTGTCTGAAATCAATGCACAGCCTCAACGTCCCATCCTTATTCTTCATGAACAGGACCGGGGCACCCCAAGGTGACACTCTTGGCAAATTTACCCCTTCTTTAGAAGCTCTTCAAGCTGCAATTACAACTCTTTCAGCTATGGCATACTCATTCTATAAGGAGCTTTCAACACTGGAGCTGCTCCAGGCATCCAATTTATAGAGAAATCGATATCTCTCTTCGGAGGTAGTCCAGGTACTTTCTGGAATACATCTTCAAACTCTTTAAGTACCTCATGATCCTCAATAATTGACACCTTATCCTTAGGCATTTCCCCCACATGGGATGCAAATAATTGACAGCCTTTTCTGTAGAACTTCTTTAGCTACATTGCTGAGATTTATCTAACAACCACAACTCTGGGAATTCCTTGGACTATTTTCCGATTCCCCTCCTCATCCAGGCATGTAAATTCCTTGTTATGACAGTCCAAGAGGGCATGGTGCTGGTCCAACTAGTCCATCCCAATTAAACAGTCATAAGAGCCTAAAGGAAGAATATTCAATTCAGCCTTCATGCTCAATCCCTTCATGTCCACCAGACAAGACTTAACCAACTCAGTGACTTTCCTCTTGGTTCCTGTAGCCAACTGCACTAACCAAGACTTTTCATGTTTGCTTCTTGATAAATGCAAACTTTCCACCACTCTAGGGTCTATATAACTATGGMTADCYCMTGAATCAATTAAAATAATAAATGGTTGGTTGTTAATCRTACCTTCCACTTCAATCATGTGCGACTGAAATTCAACTTGCTTGTTGTCCAGGGCCGCATAGATCCTTGGCATTCTACTGCCCATGTCCTCCACTGTTTCAGCTTGTTGAACATTATGGACAGCTCTTGCTTTGCCATTTTTATGAGGACAATCTTTGTACTTATGGTTCTCTTTACAGCCCCAACACTGAATGGGTATCTGTCTCAGCCTTTGTTCTCCCACTTCATCCATTCTCAGCTCTCTAAACGATGGATGTCCTTGAGGACTATTTCTGAAAAAGGGAGGTTTGTTTCCCTTCTGCCTCTGTTCTTTCTTAAACTTCTTCTGGTCAACCCAAGCCTTCCGAAAGGTAGGTTTTTCTCTTTGCTGTTCCTATAAGCATTTCTCTCTTCTTATTGTTTCTTCCATAGTCTTAGGATCATTATACTGAATCTTGTCACCAATGGGAGGTGGCAGTCCACTCAGATACCTATGAATCTTGACAGCCTCATCTTTGATGAATGGAACATACTTCAGTAATTCCAAAAACCTTCGTTCATATTCATCAATGGTCATGCTGCCCAGCTTGAGTTCGAAGAACTCCTTCATATCTCTGTCATAGTATCTTTTAGTCAGGTATTTCCTCTTGAAATACCTCTTGAATTACTTCCATGTGATATATTTCTCTCTAATGTGTTGCACCTGCACAAGATGATCCCACCACATGGATGCTTTTCCTTTTAGTTGATACATCGCAATCCTTCCTTCTACATGAGAGGAATAATTCTACAGTTGGAAATATTTCCTCATGCCAAGCAACCATGTTTCGACATCTTCCTCCTTATGTTCTCCATCAAACGTAGGAGGCTTAATCTTATTCATCTCCCCTTTCAATTCATCCACTCCATATCTTCGGTGCTTTCTGGTAGGAGATGGGCTTTAACTACTGTGTGCTTCCCTACTGGAATTCTTTGGGGAGTGACGATAATGTTTGTTGACACTCCTTGATCTTCTTTTCCTCTCAGGGGTCCTGCGACTCTCTTTTTTGCTTGAGTCACTCTCCTTTTCCAATTTCTTTTCTATTCTTTCCAGACTCTTCAACATCCTTAAGTTGAATTGACCTTGCCTATCCCTGACTTTCATGAGATTTTAGTTATCATCTCGGCGAGCCTAGGCATATTTCTGCAATCTTTCAATGATTTTCATCATATGTCCTTCCTTATCCAATTCTCTTCTGTGCCCATTGGAATTCGATCCTTCAACTCCCAAGTTGACATCCCGTCCTTCTCTTTCGTTCTTTGAATTGGAGGCAATCAACCACTCTTCCATTTCTATACTTGGCATCGATTCATGACTGTCATGACACTCGTTTAACTCTGCACACACAATGTGCAGTCAACCAAAGTTTGTCAGGCCTTAAACCCTTAATAAAACTACAACATTCATAAACCAACGCGAATAAGAAAATGTTTTGATTCCATGAATTTTCTGAGCTTAGTTTGGCTCTGCAATTTCCGGTGATAGCCCCCGTTTTCTTAGTCCCCAACCCATGCGTCCATGAGCCATGATCAAACAATAAATTGCTAGGTGCTACAAGGCTCTCCAAATGAAACTTCGGGTTTCGAGATTTCAGGGCTTCAGGTTTTTGGGTTTCGGGGCTTCGGGGTTTCGGGTTTCAGAGTTTTCGGTCCTGAAGGTTCTCGCACTCGCTTCCCTCTCCAACTCCTGACTTCCAAAAATTTGATTTCCTTACCCTCCGGGCCCACAGCACAACTATCGCCCACCAAGGTAGTGACACATGGTGTCCTTAAGAAGGTCCACCTCACTCCCAACGATGTCAGGGGGCCCCACTATTTTTACTTTTCGTTTCGGAGTTTTGGGCATCAGGAGTTCATGCATCTACACATATCAAACTTTCGTTTGCTGAATTTACGAAATTACAGTCTATTCATCCACTTGATCCAATGGTCAAGTTCCTCTCCTACGATCTATGGTGTAAATCGTTTCAGGATTTTGGGGTTTCGGGTTTTTGGTAAACGGGAGTTCACGATGCAGCGATTCCAGCCTCTTGTCACCTCAATCCTTGAATTCCGATACATGAGTTCTTGTACGATATCCAATGATCCTCGATGATTTGGATCTAACAGTTTAGATCTTTTCGGAGTTTCGTGAACTAGGAATTCACGATGTAGTGACTCCAAATCTCATGTTGCTTCAATCCCCGAATTCCGATATGGAGATTCATGTATGAGATCAACGACTGTGAGCCTCCTTTGATCCGATGGTCCAGATCTCTCCTATGATTACACCTATCAAAGCTCTTCAACCCTAAATTCCTCGCTAGTTGGCTGGATCAGATGGCTCACAGGATTTCAGGACTTCTTCCTAGAAGCGCTCCACCGTCCGATTCTACCCTTGTTAATCCATTTCGCGATTCGGGACTTGGAGTGACCAAAAATTTGGCCTGTGCTCCAAGTTCATGATCCCTGAATTCATGAAATGATCCAACGGTTCAAACCAACCATGATCAATGACCCACGTTTATTCTAGATCCTAGGGTGGCGAGTTTCTCCATCCACTAACCACCTTGCAACTTCTGGCCATATTACGGCCCTCGCAATTTCGCGAGTTCTCCACAGAGAATTCTGACCATCCAACTCTGCTTCTCAAGGAATTCTAGCCAATGACTTGGTACCATCCTTCTGAACCTTCATCTGCTTGATCCAACACTACTGGTGTGGAGTTCTCTCTCTCCCTGTGGCCATATACCACACCGACTGCAGTTTTATAATACCGTTACACCTCCTGAGCTTTGTAACATGGTCAAGTAGTCCATTGACACTCAGAAACATTCTGAGGTTTGAAATTAGTCCTCCGAACACAATTTCTTCTCAAAACCTCGGTCCAAAGACCACTCATCTGGCCCATCCAAGCTCAATGTTGAAACTAGGCTCTGATACCAAACTGTAACGCCCCCCCAGTGGTTACATTCCACTTGGTCGGGCAAACGCTATTTTGTGGAACGACATCATTCTCATACTTAATTAATAACATGCATTTAAGTCATATTAAACACATTTAACTCAGAGTAAGCACAAGATTACTACTAACATAAATAATCCCTGTCATTAACAATAATTCATATGCACAATAGAATACATGATACATATAAGCATCACAAGCATGCAAAGCATAACATTAATCATAAGCTGATACTTATCTTTGAAACCGTGGTAATTCCACCAACCACGTGCAGGCCTTCCACGAAACTCCTAGCCTTATACCACGCTTCTCATCACTCTCAGCAGTGGGTCAACCCCGAGCTGGGACTAAGCTCCACCCAAGGAAAGGAATCCTAGTATAGGCTGAGGTTACAGGGAAAACTGCGTAGAATAACCGGAAGGATTCTTCCCAGGATGCCTTCTTACTTCCACTGCTCAGGGACTCTCATTCTCCACATGCCTGTTTTGCCCGGGAGTATACACCTTCACAGGCATAGTCCATCAATGCTTCACCTCCCTCTCTGGGTCTCGAAAACAGGCCGGATCAAGAAGTCTTAGAGCTCTGTAGCTAGTGCTAGAATCTCTCTGGGAGAAAACCACTTCCCAATAGACTCTCTCACCTGGAGGGAGTTGCTCACAGGCCTGGAAACCTGCTTCTTCTACCATGAACCTGACAACCCACTTCTTTAGCACACCCTTCGACTCAATTCCAAATGGGTGAGGGAAACCACAACAACATCAAGCACTCAGTTGACACTAGGATGATGAACACAACAGAAAACATGCATCCACGAGGCTCCACATGAACATACAATGGTATGCAAGCCACACGTAGTCAAGCACTGAGCGACCACAATAGTCCATTGGAAACACAGACACGAGCTTCCCAAAACTGGTGATAGATAGATGCTACAGCATAACAAGGCTCAACAATTACGGGACATTCAGTTTTCCCCAACCAACAATACAAGACAGACTCACGGCTCAGGTTTCGGGGATGCATGAGGGTGTACAGAGATCCCATGCAGATACTTAATGGTTCAGGTAAGGATTCCCTAGAACAAACACTGAAACAAAGGTCGATCCTGGACACCCGCGAGTTCATACGGAGGATGGAGAATGGGAGGAGGAACCCCCATCATGGCTCAACTCAACAGTTTTAACTGCATGCGCTTGGGTTGACACTTGTCACCTATGAATCTCGTTGCTTCCCATTTGGAAGTCACTCGTCCTTCCAAAGAACTTAGGATAAAACATCACATTTACATGGCCTTTGGAATAATATTAAAATATCATTCCCAAGGACTTAATCCCCTAGGCTCAACACTTAGCCTCTCTTCCCAACCTTCCAGCCCCCCAATCCCTTACCCACTCTATGGAAGCTTAGTCCCCCATCACTCATTCATCGTGGTCAGTCTACACGCAACGATGTTTATATTTGTATTAATGTTATTCATGATTACATATACAAAATCAGGCTCCTGGCTTTAACACTTAGGCTCTCTGGCCTAATAACACATAAGCCCACCAGCTTATATAAACTTGGCTCACCAGCCTATAAAAAATAATTACAATTCATAAAGCAAGCTTTATACTTCATAGACATGATTTACAACAGGGCTCGGCCTTGGGGACATTACAGGGGTTGTGGTTGGTTGAGCTATGGAGAGCCGAGTTGTAGCTGTGTTGTACATAGGGGAGGCTCTCATCCCATGTGCGTGGATGCTTTGAATTGTACATGCACCGAATGTGTATGATCATCCGGTTGACGACCTCTGTCTGGCCATTAGTTTGCGGATGGAAAGCTGTGGACTTGGTGAGCTTGGTGTCCAACATTGACCAGAGGCTGGACCAAAATGTACTGAGGAACCTACTATCTTGATATGAGATGATAGACTGTGGGATCCCAAAGTGTACCCATACTCATTCAAAGAAGAGTTTAGTAGTGGCTTCTGCTGTGATATTCTTCTTGCAGGCCATCATAATGGACATCTTTGAGAATTGGTCGACGACCACAAAAACACAGTCATTGCCATGCTTAGTAGAAGGAAGGCCCGACATGTAATCCATAGATATGGATTCCCAAGGTTGACTAGGGGTAGGAAGCGGAGTATAGAGGCCTTGCTTCTTAATGGTTGGTTTGGCAATGGTGCAAGCAGTGCAGGACTTGATGTACTTCCTGACATCTTGTTGAAGGTTCAGCCAATAGAAATACTTTTGTAGTACTGCCACGGTTTTCTCGACCCCGAAATGCCTAGAAACCCAACTATAGTGCGCCTCCCAAATCATCTTGGCACGCTCGTTTGAAGGAAAACAAAGGTGTCCTAGGTGACAAAGTAGGGCATCCTGGAGGTGAAAATTGGGAACTTGCTTACCCTCCAAGAGTGTATTGTATGTGTGGACAAATTCTGGATCACTTGTGTAGAGAAGCGACCAATCGGAAGTCTCGTGCCCATAAGAGTTGAGCACAGTGTTTAGTGCCACGATGGGTGGCCGACTGAGGCAATTTCCAACATTATTGGTGCTGCCTTTTTATTACTTAATGTTCAAATGAAACTGTTGCAGGTATGTGGACCACTTCTGATGGCGATCATTCTGCAACTTCCCTTATGTCTGTATGAACTACAGGGGTCGGTGGTCTATGTGGATGACCATGTCCTTTCCCAAAATGTAATGCTTCCATTGCCGATAAGCCTGCACAATGGAATACATTTCTTTGTCATAAGTGGGATACTTCCAGACTGTGTCAGAAAGTGTCTCACTGTGAAATGCCACTGGATGCCCATGTTGAGTAAGGACTACCCCAATAGCATAGTCCGAGGCATGTGTCTCGATCTCAAATGGTTGTTGCAAGTTTGGTAATGTGAGCACTGGTGTAGAGCAGAGGTGATGCTTCAACTCCCCAAATTCCTTCTGTTGAGATTCAGACCAAAATGATTTTTCTTTATCTCCTCCCTTGGTGACTTGACTCAAGGGCCAAGTGATATGAGAGAATCCCAACACAAACCTACGGTAGAAATTGGCAAGACCTAAAAAGTTGCAGAGCTCTGTTAGGGTGGTTGGGGATGGCCAATCCCGAATGACTTGGATCTTTGCTGGATCCACATGCACCCCCCGCTCATCAATAATGTATCCCAGATACTGAACCTAGGTCATGCCAAAAGTGCATTTCTCCAAATTGGCACACAACTTGTGTTGCCGAAGTGTTTGGAGGACCTGTCGGATGTGGTGGAGGTTCTCTTCCCAAGTCCGGCTAAAGATCAGAATGTCATCCAAGTACACCACTACAAATAAGTTGGTGAATGGCAGCAGGATGTCGTCCATTAGCCTCATGAAGGTTGCAGGGGCATTCGTCAACCCGAAAGGCATGACCAACCATTTGAAAATGTCCTCCTTGGATTTGAATGCAGTCTTCCACACATCAGAGGGTTTGATTGGTACTTGGTGATACCCATACTTCAAGTCGATCTTGATGAAATATTTTTCCCCATTGAATTGGTCCAGAAGGTCATCAATCCCTGGGATCGGGTACCTATTCTGGATAGTGATCTTGTTCAGTGCCCGATAGTCAATGCAGAGCCTCCAAGTCCCATCCTTCTTCTGCACCAACATGATCGGGCTCCCACAGGGCGATGAACTCATCCGGATGTGACCTTTATGCAAAAGCTCCTGAATCTGCCTCTTGATTTCGTCATTCTCCAGAACAGAGTGCCGATAGATGGGTCCATTGGGCAGCAATGCACCTGGGGTCATATTGATGGGGTGCTTGACCTGGTCATGTAGAGGCACCCCTGCGGGGGAGGTGAAGATGTCCTCGTACTCCTCCATGACCTTATCCATCTGTTTTTTTCATGCAGCGGAGCCCTGTCTGGAGGTCATGGCCACAATCTTCCTCTTTCCCTGAGGGTGGATCATCAGGAAAACAAATTTCCTGGTTTTGGAAATGAGCTTACTGCATTGTTTTGCAGTAACCAAAGAGATGGTGGTAGGTGGTGCTATCTCCAGTATCCTGTACAACTTATTTCCCAAAGTGATAATAACATCACAAGGCCTAGACTCATACACAACATATCGCTTCCACAAGTACAGTTGGCCTAATAATACATCAGAAACATCAAGAGGAGAAATGTCACATAATACCTCATCCATGAAGGGCTTGATGCTATAGGGAAGGCAACATTGTTGGCTGATGCGGAGGTCCCATCCTTGGTGAAACCACCCGATGGTGTATGGTTGTGGGTGTGTTGTGGTCAGGAAGCCTAGCCACTTCATGACCTCTACCGAGATGGGGTTCTTCTGGCTCCCACTGTCGATGATGAACTGCAACGGGGAACCCTTTACCCACATCTTGGAATGGAAGAGACGCTCAACCTCCTCTGGATATTCTGGTTCCTCCTTCTGGATCTTCTTGGTGGCAACAATGGCATTGGCTCTACATCAATAATATACTTCCCCTTGTCATTCCCCTTGTCAAGTTATGATTCAGATTTAGAGCATGCATCTGATTCAGAAGCCTTCAACTCGGCTACCAGTGACTGCTTGGCCCGACACTCACTTTTGTTGTGAGTGGAGCTCTTATGGAACTCACACCACTTCCCCATGTCCTTTTTTGGCTTCATGGTGTTGTTCTTTGCTTGTGGCTATGGCGGGTTGTCTTGGGCTGCCCTGCCTTGGCTTGGTCCTTTGTTCTGCTGTTTGGGGGTACCTTTCCCTTGCTTCTGATTTGCAGACCGAAAGTCTCGCTTCTTCTGTTTGAACTTCTACTCAATCTTGGTAGCATATCGGTATGCCACACCAAGTGAGGAGATGTCGAAGAACTCCATTTTCTCCTGAATGTATTTGTGTAGAAAATTGTGTTACTTTAACACCAAATGTTTCTCTGAATCTTTGATACCCAACTTTGTGCATAGGGTATGAAACAAATTCATCATCTCATGCACATCTTGGTCCCTTTTCTGCTGTAGCGTAGTCCATTGTATGTATTTGTCCTCATAGCTCCCCACAAGATAATATTGTTCCTTGATGGCATCTCAGAAATAATTCCAAGTGGGTGCGACTGAGAATAGAGAGGTTTCTCCCTCACCCTATTGCTCCGAGTAGGTTTCCCACCAGTCCTTGACATGGGGGGCGGATTTAAGGAGTGTGGAAATAATATTTTCTCGGTTGGAAAAGTCATGAACCAAGAAATATCCTTCTAATATATTCAACCATCTATCTATGTCATCTGCATCTATTTGGCCCTCAAATATGGGAATGTCAAAGTTTACTTGTACCTTAAAAGGAGTGGCGCCTCCAGAGTGGTTGTTGGATGTCGATGCGCCGCCAGTGGGAATCCGTTGAAGAATCTAGGCAAAGTTGTCCATCATCACATTCCTTTGTTTCTCGAGGGCCTCCTTGAGCAACATTTTGATAGGATCTCTTGCTCCCTCATCTTTCTTTTCTTCCCCCATGGGCGGTCGTCAAGGTTTGCGAGGCTGATCTTGCAAAGGTTCAACCAGATCGAGCCCCAACTCCTTATACCCCGACCTCGTTGGGGACATGCAAAGAAGGATCGAGAATGAGCATACCGCTCTGATACCACTGATCCAGATTTATGTAGGAACACAATGAAATACAAAAATACACATAAACGTAGAGATGCAGCGGAAATAAGACTTCATTTCATTAATAACAAATGACT
>JZKD02S2256706.1:0-23804 GCA_000966675.3 Picea glauca | reverse complement strand
ATGAGGGATTTTGGTTGAGGTACATGTTGGGTACATGGTTGAGACAAGTAGTTGATGAGTTGGCACATACATGAGGTGTATAGTTCATGATGTTGGTACATATTGATGAGTCATACTTTATGTGTATTTTATGCATGATTGGTACATATTTGGTGCATGGTTGATGCACTCGTTGATGGTACAGGTTGAGGTATAGTTTGGTGCATGGTTGATGCACTTGTTGATGGTACAGGTTGAGGTACATGTTGGTGCATGGTTGATGCACTTGTTTATGGTACAGGCTGATTACAGGTTGTTTGGTATAGGTTGGTGAATGGTTGATGCACTTGTTTGTGGTACAGGTTGATTACAGGTTGATTGGTACATGTTTACGGCAGTATATCTCACAATGATAGTGTGACATTGGTTCCATCATTCTACTTATATTCCAGGGTGGTTGGACAGGGCAAGGATAGGTGGTTGTAGCCACCTTCCGGTTGTAGTTGGAGAGCATAGAGGGTTGTAGCCTCCTTCTGGTTGTAGCCAGAGAATAGGGGAGTTGAAGCTTCCCTCAGCTTTTAGCCTAAGAAACTAGGGGTTTGGAGACTCCTTCCAGTTGCAGCTGGAAAACAAAGGAAGTTGGTGCTTCCAATGAATGTAACTCTTAAAGACATATAAGAAAAAACATTATGTGGTTTTATGTCGCTTTGGGTTTCCACGTAAAACATTGGTGTACTATGTATGTGTATGATTGGTCATTTTTTTGTTGTTTATTTACTCTGCAACTATTGAATGATAATGCTACATTGATATAACACCTGCATTTTGTGGTAGAAAGGGATTGAATTTCTCTATTACTGATTCNCCCTCTCAGTAATCCAACAATTGGTTTCAGAGAAGGTTCCTTCAAAAATCAATTTAACCACTGAAAGGTAGATCATGGATAGCAACAACATGTATAAAAATGGAATACCACAGTTTGATGGACAAAAGTATTCATTTTGGAGCAGAAGGATGAAAACATATATACAGGCACATGGATTTGAAATTTGGCAATATGTTGTAGATGGATACAAAGAACTAGCAGTTTTGTCAACAAATGAAAGAGCAATAAAACTTGGGAAAAATAATTCCAAAGCCACAAATGCACTTCTGAATGGTCTTTGTGAATCAGTATACACCAAATTTATACATTGTAAATCCACTAAAGAGATATGGAAAAATATTCAAAATATTTATGAAGGAGATTCAAAAGTCAAAGCAACAAAGCTTCAAACTTACAAAGGTCAGTTCGAACAACTAAAGATGAAGGAAGACGAGAACATTGCAGCTTACTTCTTATGAGTCAATGAAATAGTAAATGCAATCATAGGATTGGGAGAAGAAATTAAAGAGACTGTAATTGTTCAAAAGGTACTAAGATATCTTCCTATGAGATTTAATCCTAATATATCAGCACTAGAAGAAAGAGCATATCTAGACTCAATAAGCATGGACGAACTACATGGAATCTTCACAGCATATGAAATGAGAACTAAACAGGAGAATCTAGATATAAAAGAAGTAGCTTTCAAAGAATCCAAAAGGTCAAAGAAAAAGGAAAAATAACATAAAAGCAATAGTGACATCTCTGAGGATGATGAAGAAATGGCCAATGTTGTCAAAATATTGAACAAAGGAACCAATGACAGATATAAAAGTAAGTTTCCATTGACTTGTTTTAATTGTGATGGTATTGGTCATTTTGATAACAAATGTCATAAGAAAAATAAGAGGAATGATGAAGATTACTCAAATAGAAAACAAACATATAAAGGCAAAAGAACCACAAAGAAATCTTTCAAGAAAAGCTTATGCACCAAAGAAGACATATCCTCATCAGATGAAGATGAAGTCAGTGACAGTGAGACATAAAGAGTTATATTCATGGTAGTAGAAGACTCTAATAAATAAGACACCAAAGAAGAATATGAAGAGGCAGAAGTTGACTATTGAGAAGAATTGTTGTGTGCCATAGAAGTTATAATAAGAGAAAAGAAGAAAAACAAGAAGCTACTAACGAAACTAGACAAGAACGAAGACACTTAGGAAATAGAACAAATGATCACAAATTTGAAGGTTCAAATAGAAGAAGATAACATAATTGAATAAGTACTCGAAGAATAACTAGAAGAAAGAGACATGATCATTGGAAATTTGGAAGCAGAGATTGTCACATTATGAAAGGATATTCAAGAGAAAAATATACAGAACAACTCAAAAGTTTTGGATAACATTATCAGCAGTCAAAATCCTCATCATGACAAGTCCAAACTTGGATACAATCAGATAGAAAATGGATCAAGATCCAAAACAACAGAACAAGAAACATATCCAAAAAGCTATACAAAAACAATCAAAGGGGATATGAAGACCTACAAAGAATATTATAGGGACACTCCTCCACCGAGAAGATTCAGATTTCAAAATCAACGATCGACAGATATGCCTCGAGAATAAGAGAGATTTAGAAGAGCAACTCCGTTTAGAATATTTTCAACTCCTAGGTATCAAACTATCTTTTTTGGTTTATATTATGTTTGTAATAATTTTGGACATAAAACTATGAATTGCAGATCTAACAACAGGAACATAAACAACTTTGAAAGTCATACCCAAAAGGGTTATCTAAGAAGGCCAAATGAAACACAGAGAAGAAGTTACAACATGTTTGAATCATTGAGCACTGAAGTGGAATGCTACAATTGTAATAACTTTGGACACATGGCCAAAGATTGTATAATGATAGTTCCTCCTAGAGAACCACAAAAAAACAACAACAGTCATAGACATGAACCTCAGAAGAGAACATGGATAAGAAATCAGAATCAGTATAGCAATGAAGAATGCACACTCACTCTACAGGCTAAGAAGAAGAAACATGGTTGGTATGTTGACAGTGGTTGTTCAAAACACATGACATGTGATAAATACATGTTTTTCACATTAATAAAGGAAAGAGATGGATCCGTCTTCTTCTGAAATGATGATTCAGCTAAAATCATTGGAAAAGACACAGTCATAATTGGAAACAATAATACCAAGGCATAAAATGTTCTACTAGTAGAAGATATGAAACATAATCTTATAAGTGTGAGTCAAATGTGTGACCAAGGTCATAAAGTTACTTTCGATTCACAAAAGTGCAAGATAAGAAAATAAGGTTAATAAAAAATGATTGCAACAGCTGCAAGAACTTCAAGCAACATATATGTATTAAGTGAAATTGGAAATGAAAATTGTTGTCTAGGAAAGGAAGATGAAAGTTGGCTATGGAACAAAAGAATGTGTCACATACACTTTGATAACCTTGTCAAAGTTAGCAAAAAGGAAGCAGTTAGAGAAATGCCCCAGATTACGAAACCAACCAACACTTTATGCAAGCATTGTCAACAAGGAAAGCAAACAAAGACCAGGTTTAAATCAAAGGAATATTCAACGACAAGACCACTGGAAATTGTGCATACTGATCTAGTTGAACAAAAGTTTTAAAATGTGAGAAATAATTTATGCTATTAGTTGATGATTATACAAGAATGACTATAGTTTTCTTTCTCAGGAACAAGTCAGAAGCTTTTGAAAACTTCAAGGTCTATAAGGAAATGGTTGAAAATGAAATGGATTCAAAAATCAAATGTTTGAGATTTGATAATGGAGGAGAGTTCACTTCAAAATAATTTATGGACTACTGCAGTAGGCATGGAATAAAAAGGCAATTCTTCATTGCTAGGACACCTCAACATAATGAATTTGTTGAAAGAAAGAATATGACAATATAGGAAATGGCTCGAACAATTTTAATGGATTCCAAATTGACAGATATCTTTTGGACACATGCAGTGCACAATGGTTCACATTCAAAGCAGAGTAATTCTCATAAACAACACTGACAAAACTCCCTACAAGCTATGGAAAGGAAGACCAACAAATGTGAAGCACTTCAGAGTATTTGGAAGCAAATGCTACATCAAAAGAGAAGATGGAAGAATGGGAAAGTTTGACTCGTGTGTGGACAAATGAGTACTTGTTGGTTACTCGAGTACAAGGAAAGCATACAAGTGTTACAATCTTAGGTTGAAAAAAGTTGTGGAAAGCATCAATGTAACAATTGATGAAACAGGTGGACGAGAATTAAAGGAAGAAGAAAATGATTATGAAGAAGAAGTAGAAGGGGAAGATGAAGAGGATCAGACAGAAGTAGAAGAGCAAGTTCAACAAGTTCCTCCAAAGACACCTAGCAAATGAGTACAGAAGAATCATCCTTCAAATCATATTATTGGAAACAAATATGCAGGAGTTGAGACTAGAAGAAGAATCTGTTCACCAGAACAAACGCACCTAGCACTCTCATCTACGATTGAACCAAATTGTTTTGAAGAGGCCAGCAAGGATGAATTTTGGAATAAGGCCATGGATGAAGAATTGGATCAAATAGAGAAGAATGAAACTTGGGAATTGGTTCCAAGAACAAAGAATAAGAATGTTATTGACACAAAGTGGGTATTCAGAAATAAATTGAATGAAGATGGACATGTTACAAGGAACAAAGCTAGATTGGTATGTAAAGGATACACATAGGTTGAAGGAATCGACTTTGAAGAGACATTTTCCCTAGTTCCTAGAATGGAAGCAATCTAATTGCTTTTAGCTTATGCTTGCTCCAAGAATATTAAATTATATCAGATGGACATAAAATCAACTTTTATGAATGGCGAACTTGAAGAAGAAGTCTACATTGAACAACTAGAAGTATTTCAGTTGTCAGAGAACACATATTATGTGTGTAAATTGAAGAAGGCCTTGTATGGTCTAAAACTGGCTCCTAGATCATGGTACTCTAGACTGGATAAATATCTACAACAGGCATGGTTGAAAAAAGGAAGTGCAGATGTTGGCCCTTGACCAAGTTTTGAAGAAACCTTGGTCAGATTTGGCCCACTTTTGGACTTCGACACATTGGTCAAAGAAGGAGAGCCCAAGCGGAGTTGAGATCACGGATCTCACTGATTTTGAGGGTTATGTGGACATAATAAAGGGTCCTCTAGGGTTTTGTAATGGTTTTATGGGATGTCGGCCCATGGTTTTTTCCCATGTTTAGGCCTTATTGTAAGGGTTTGTATAATATAAATAAATAAGACTGTATTGTAAAAGGAGCTAGCGAAGTGAATGTAGTTATGTGTGAACAGAGTTTCTCTATGCAAATGAATGTATGTGTGTTGAGGCTTTGTGCCTGACTGTGATTTTGTAGAAGGTGCAAATTTTGTGATCTGGCTATGTGAATTTGACCTAGTTTTGGAAGGAGGATCGAGTGCTCCGTGCGCAGATCTCCTGTCTGGTGCAAAGCTTGACTCTGTGACTTAGTGCACATGAGTGAATGAATGTAATATTTGGTGAATAATAAAGAGGCGAAGCGGTTTGTGGACATAGCCCCACCTTGGGGTGAACCACGTATATCTGGAGTCTCATGGTTTGCTTGGTGCAATGTTATCTCTGTTATGTTTTACTTAGTGCTTAAATTAGAATGTGTATTGGATATGTATGCATTTCTTAAATACTTTGCTTATGTTAAAATTCTAGATTTGATTAACAATGCTAAGTGTTTAAGGTACATAATATTTTGTTGTTACTGCACTAGATCTATCTTATATTATGTTATGTGATGTTAATAATGTTAATAAACTAATGCATGTCACTTCCTAAGCGTTAAAAAAATATTATGTGAAGTATTATTATCACATATCTGTGTCCCAACTTGGTTACAAACACCTGTGTCCTATAATCCCCCCTCGCTTCTACCTTGGGTGAGACCTCGCCTGCTTTGGTTGTTGAAAGGGTCGATAGTTGGGGTTTTGTTGGTGTGATGTTAAGCGTTGAACCCCGGTTATGCCCCTGTGCCAATAAATGGTTCTATTTCCAAGACCTAAAACTATGATTGCTAGGAACTGAAGTAAAGAAAAAAAGAATCTATGTGCATAGATCTATTGCTGAAGTGCGCAGTACTCTACTTGACTTGTGAAGATTTGTGCCAAGAGAGTAAGTCGATATGAAGAAAAGAGGTAAGATCCTAAAGAAGTAAGCTTTGTGCTTTGGTAAGAGAAAGATAAGTAAAACATTTTGTTTCAAAAGCATGAATTTAAGTATGTTTAATAGATTTTGTTCTAGTCTGAAGGTTAGGGCGCAGTTGGAAGAAAGAGTTGATTTGAGTAAAATTAATGGAAATGAAGAAAGATATGTTATTCCTATGCATACAAAGAGTTTTTGGACTAATAAGTGGATATAGAAAGCTAGGGGAAGTGTGCAGTACAAAAAAGGTTGGGGAACGTTTAAAAGAAAAGGAGGATTGACATTGTGTTATAATTGCAAAAGGTCGATACATCTTGCTAAGGAATGTCCTGAGGTAGGCCCTATTTGTCTTTGTTGTAAGGTTATTTTTCATGAGGTTGAGGATTGTCCAAGGATTATTGCTAAAGTTGAAGGAACGAACATGAGACAAGAAAACTATAAATAAAGTCAAGAGACTAAAGGCATAATAGAGAATCATAAAGAGAAAGGATCAGAGGAAGTTCAAACTACAATATTACAATTGAAAGAAATGCTGGATGTTCATAAAGATGTTAGTTTACTAGAAATCCTGAAAGAGAAACAATGCATAAGTGCAAGAATAAAAGACTTCAACATAGACTGTGTCTTGGATGAAGAAACACAAGTGAATACTATGATAGAAGAAACTTGGGAAATTTTGGGAAAACCTACTATGGTACATTCATTAGGAAGGATAGGCTTGTTTAAGGGAAATATGATAACCTTATGTGGAAGAGTTATTGATGTACCTATTATTGTTCATGGAACATCAACTAAAGAAGAATTTGAAGTCATTTGGTTTGTTGGGGACAATGCCCCTTTCCGGATTCCGGAAACAGTTAGAGAGACTCGGATAACAGGAAAGAAGGCAAGGAAGCTCAATAAAAAGAAAGCTAAATTAGAAAATCTACAAGAATTTATAGAAACCAGATGGAAGACTTCATGGACTGCAACCTCGTAGGAGGCAGGTTCGTAGAATTTGAACCTCGTTGAAACAACAAGACCGCGTAGAATTGGACTTCACCCTAGCAAAGTTATATGACCGTTGGAGGTGCCCCGACTATTAGAATGAAGCTCTAGAATGGTTAGAAAACAAATTTATGGGCTTATGGACCACTTTTGGGATGTTGAGACTGCACCATAACGGATAGATTTACATTGATGGAACCATTTCTTGGTCATTGGAAGATCCATTACGATACCCCACTTATTTAACTCGTTGATCGCTGCGCCTGGACCACTTTTTTCTACCTGTGATTGACTGAGATAAGCAGAGAATTGTCCAAGTATCGAGCTATGATATCTGAAACTAGACTGTGCTTGTTCATTTTCCTACTCCACCTGTTCGTTTTTCTACCCCACCTGTCTGTTAAAAACTAGAATGTCGGGCGAGCCTAGTGAATTGGAGAAGTTTGTCGAGGAAGTCCTTAAGAATCTAATGGCTGACAGACTGATATCCAAATATATCCAGGCATCATCGGCTAGGGGACTGCAGGCTTCCCGTTTGACTGGATGTCGTTCCGGCCATGTCAACCCCGTAACTGAGCAATGAATTAAGCACCACGGTGATCTGGCTAATGCGAAGTAGATCCCATCGATCCTACCCGAATATATTCAACCTTTGGCTAGCGTCGTTAACCATGACATCATCCCTCGAGACTTTTAGTAATCCATTTTCACTACGTACATTCTGAAAGAAATTCACATAGTCGGGAGTCAGTTAGGACAGATCCCGCTATTGAAGAACAACGACTTCAATTTATGAGACCGAAAGAACTACGCCATGTTGGCTCCTCATTGTTATCTCACAAAGACAACCAGGAAGAAACCTCACCTCATCTCACAACCATGGATTAAAGGGTTGGCGCAGTCCACCGTGTTGAATGTGATAAAGATCCTGCATTTTAGCTGCCACCAGGAGGTTAATGCTTGCATTAAAATCCTCATGTCATGTTATCATGGTAGATATCTATGGCTCGATAGAAGGATTATTGTGGATCCAATGCTAATCCAATGGATCACGGGTTTAAGTGTGAAGGGTCCTGACCCTCAATAGTTTTATCCAGGGAAGGCCTCAAACTGTTCCCTGGCGCAGGGCATCAAAGAAGCTTATGGAGAGGTAGAGAAAGGAAAGTGAGGTTACAAGGTAGCCTCTATACAGGATGGCACATTGCGCCTTACTTTCCAACTCCTAGATGGAAATCTTGTGAGGAAGAACTACCCCACACAAGTCACCAATTTTGTGGTGGACCTTGCAGGAAAGTGTGTGGAGGGCATGCAGATGAACTGGGTGAACTACCTTGTCAATGAGCTAGAGAAGGATTGTTGTGAGGCCCAGTACTTAGGATATGAATTCCATTACAATTGGTTGATCATTTTGATCACATTTGTCGCTTGGAAAATTCCTAAAGAAGCCACATTTCAAGAGATCGAACCCTCGGAGCCATTGGCTGCTCGGTTTTCCACCCTATGGTACACCAATGACATGACAAAGTAGTGGAAATCCAATGCCATGTTTCATGGATATTACCAGTAGCTAAAGGTTTCCATTAAATCATTCCCACAAATGACACTATGCATCCTGCACCAGTACCGACCCATAGCAAAGTTCTGTGTTGATCCTCACTTCATCTATATCACTGCGCGAAGAGATGAGAACCAGGAAGAATTGTAGTCGTACTACAAGTTGATGGACAAAGATATGGAGCATATTACAAAGGAATGGATAGAGGAATTTATTGTACCTATCGTTGATGCAAAATTATCCGACACCGACACCATAGGAATCCCAATAGTTACATGAGTTTAACATGTCAGACAGAACAGTGGGATGAAGAAGCAGAAGAAGCAGGCTGAAGTTCAGGACATAGAGAGTGACGAAGAGGACAACGCTTCTGAAGATAGCAAGTCTGGCTCGCTGGGAGGAGGAGAAGATGAAGAAGAAGGATAGAGAGGAGGAGATGAAAGAGAGGAAGAGAAAGGAGGAGGTGAAGCTACACCGCCTGAAGATCCCCCTACTGGGACAGTAACACCGCAAAAGAGAAAGGTTTCTCTGAAGAAACCTTCAGCAAGGAAGAAGACGCATGCTAATAAGCCCCAGTTAGAGGCCACTCTCACTGAGGACGACATCAGTCTGGTCTATGGAGATATGGAGGACGCTTCTAAAGACATCTTGTAGAGATATGGAGAGAAGAAGGAGGAGTTATATAGAAGGATTGAGAGGGAATTGAAGGAAGTGCAACAAGTTGTCTGCTTGGTCTGCACAGTACCTACTGTGTCTTTTGCACCTTCCTCATCACAGACTGCAGAATTGGGGGATGAACTATCCCAATTGAGAAGGATTGTGGATGCAACAGAAGCTTGGTTACAGAGAGTGTAGGAAGAGAAGGAGAAGGCTACAAAAGCCTTGAAAAAGGAGAAAGGCGAAGTCCTAATACAATTACGAGCAATGTAGAATAGTGTAGCTTCCCATAAAAGTGAGAAATTTGAGTTTCAGGAGGAAAAAGCCCAGTTACAGAGGGAAAAAGAGCAGTTGCTCGTAGAGAAGGCCGTGGTCAAAGAAGCAGTAAGTAAAGCATGTCTCTTTGTACAAAGCTTCGTACAGGAGGACCAGGAGTCGGTTGAAGCTCAAGTAGTGAAGCTTGCAGAGATCATCTAATAGCTTCAGGTTAGAATAATAGAATTGGAGGCCCAAACAGTACCGATCACCCTGCAGGAGGTGTGTGACCAGAGGGAGGAGACTGCCAAGAACACAGTAGTAAGAATAAGAGACCTCACCTCAGAATGCAAACAATTAAGTGATAAAAGCACTTAGACATATGAACGCCTCACCGAGGATCCAGAGCTAAGGAAGCTAGAAGAGAAGTTATAGGAGGCACAACAACAAGCATTTTCATTGCAGGCATAGATGAAGTTGCTCACTGTAGTGGAAAGAATGAGGAGATCCCAGGAGCAGTGCACAGTACAACAACAAATCACTGTTGTCTAGGGTAAGGTAATGGAAGTAACGCAAAAGCTACAACCTATGCAGGATGAAGCTTGCAAATTATTTGAGGAGATTGATGGACAAGGCTCACAACTAGATCAAGTTGTCGCAAAAGTAGAACAACGCCTGGAAGGGCATGTTACAGAGAAAACAGTCTAGGAGCTCACTGAGCAGGATGCTCAGGTGAAGTAGCAAGTCGAGGTAGCTTGAGTTAAGCTCAAGGATTTTGAAGTAGAATTGTCTGGACCCGAGTAACTTGGGATGAGTCACAGGTGAGTGTTGGGGCCATGTTGGCCCTCAACCAAGTTTTGAGGAAACCTTGGTCAGATTTGGCCCACTTTTAGACTTTGACACATTAGTCAAAGAAGGAACGCCCAAGCAGAGTTGAGATCGTGGATCTCACCAATTTTTAGGGTTATGTAGACCCATTAAAAGGTCCTCTAGGGTTTTGTAATGGGTTTATGGGATGTCTTCCCATGGGGTTTTCCCATGTTTAGGCCTTATTGTAAGGGTTTGTATAATATAAATAAAGAAGATTGTATTGTAAAAGGAGCTAGCGAAGTGAATGTAGTTATGTGTGAACATAGTTGCTTTGTGCAAATGAATGTATGTGTGCTAAGGCTTTGTGCCCGACTGTGATTTTGTAGAAGGTGCAAATGTTGTGATCTGGCTATGTGCATTTGACCTAGTTTTGGAAGGAGGATCTAGTGCTCAGTGTGCATATATTCTGTCTGGTGCAAAGATTGACTATGTGGCTTAGTGCATAGGAGTGAATGAATGTAATATTTGGTGAATAATAAAGAGGTGAAGCATTTTGTGGATGTAGGCTCGCCTTGGGGTGAACCACGTATATCTGGAGTCTCATGGTTTGCTTGGTGAAATGTTATCTCTGTTATGTTTTTCTTAGTGATTAGATTAGAACGTGTACTGGATATGTATGTGTTGCTTAAATACTTTGCTTATGTTAAAATGTTAGATCTAATTAACAATGTTAAGTGCTAAGTGTTTAAGGTACATAATCTTTTGTTGTTACTACACTAGATCTATCTTAGATTATGTTATGTGATGTTAATAAGGTTAATAAACTAATACATGTCACTTCCTAATCATTAACAGAATATTCTGCGAAGTGTTATTATCATAGATCTATGTCCCAGCTTGGTTACAGACACTTGTGTCCTGTAACCCCCCCTGCTTCTACCTCGGATGAGACCTCACCTTCTTCGCAGGTGTTGCCAAAAGGGCTAGTAGTCAGGGTTTTTTTGGTGCGTTGTTAAGTGTTCAACCCTGGGTCTGCCCCTGTGCCAACATCAGACAACAACCTCTATATCAAGGTAATTCATGATAGTATTTTATTAATTGAATTTTATGTTGATGATATTGTTTTTGGAAGAAATGATGACAGGTTAAGAGAGAAATTTCCAAAGGATATGAATAATGAATTTGAAATGTCATTACTCGGAGAACTATCCTTCTTTCTAGGTCTTCAGATATGTCAAAGAAACCAAGGAATTTTTACTTCTCAAACTAAGTATATCAGAGAAATGCTAAAGAGGTTCGGAATGGAAGATTGCAAACCGGTTACCACTCCTATGCAAACCAGTTGCAAGTTGAGAAAAGATGATGATTCAAAGTCTATAGACCAGAGGCAATATAGGTCAATGATCGACAGCTTACTATATGTGACAGTATCTAGACCAGATGTAATGTATGCAGTTGGATAGGTGACATGATTTCAAGCAACACCAAAGGAAACAGATGTAGATTGGGTAGGTTGCATTGATGACCGACAAAGCACCAGGGGAGCAACGTTCTAATTGGGTGAGTGTTTAGTATCATGGCTAAGCAAGAAACAATCATCAATATCCTTATCTACATTTGAGGCAGAGTATATTGCAACATCAACATGTTGTACACAGGTTCTATGGATGAAACAAAATCTGACAAATATACAGGTTGAGTATGATGAGCCCATTCCAATCTATTGTGATAATACAAGCGCCATCAGTATGTCAAAGAACCTGGTCATGCACTCCAAGACGAAGCACATTCCAATCAAGTATCACTTTCTATGGGAACAGGTTGCAGAGAAGAACATCAGAGTTGAATATGTGGGCACAAAAGAACAAGTAGCAGACATATTTACAAAACTGCTTCCACGGGAAGCCTTTGAATATCTTCACCGCAGACTTGGATTACTTTCTACTCGAAAATGAATGCTTTTGATGGCTTATCTTATTTGTCTTAGATTTACATGAGGAAGCACCATAAAGAGGACAGTTTAGATCAGGAGATTAGTTTCAGGAAGATTTTAGTCAGGGGGAGTATCCCCAAGGACAATTCAGTTAGGGGGAGCAGTCCCGGATGGAAAAGTACCTTTACCATTGATGACAAAGGGGGAGATATTTATCAGATGTAGAGCATAGAGGCATGGTTCTAGGGGGAGCGATGGTCACAGGGGGAGCATGAGTGATATGAATTCAGTATTGCATGACATGACTTCAGTATTGCATCAGAGTGTTGCCATCAATGCCAAAGGGGGATATTGTTGTTTAATTGGGTTGGTTGTTATTGATGTCAACCCTTGAAGAAATTCCGGTAGTGAATTTTAGTAGCACAAAGGTTTGGGTAATGGACCCAAGTTTGTTTGATGGATAATGGTATGTGTTTTGATATATTTGTAGGTAATACTATTCTAGATGGGTAGTACATGCCATGCCATTTCTGGTGGTATGTGGAACATCACATAACTCCTGATTGTTAGAGAGTTATGGCCATGTGAAGTTGGAGAACCCTCACGAGTCATCTAGAAGCCCCAAAAGGTCAAAGTAGTCAAAGTGTTTGCAAAGAATAAATTATTTAAATAATAAAGTGAAGTGATGAGTGTACTATAATTCAAAGAGGATGCAAAATAAATTATTTAAATAATAAAGTTAATGGAGAAATTACTAAGTGGACAAGTGGTTAGAAGTGGGTTATCCCTAAAATAAGGAAAGTGGGTTAAGATGGTTAAAAGGTAACCCCTTGAGGAAGCTACATGAAAGTATAAATAAGAGGCAAGGCTCTCTCATTTTAATTACACTTGAGCATATTGAATATATACAAGTGACTAAGGTAACCAAAGGATATCAAATCCGAATTTCAGAGGGAAGGTGATGTAAAGAAGGCCGAAATTCAAGGGAGAATAAATTCTTTCAATGATGCTTTCTAAGGTATGTTATTTACAGTTCATCTCACCATTTTCGCAATAATTTTTTTTCTATAATGATTCAGACCGTGAAATTGGGAGTTCATTGAGGAAACATATCCAAGTATCTATGATAAAAATTTCATCTTGTGGGTCATTGTATTTTTTATGTTACACTCTGTGGAAAATAGGGTTTGTGGCTAGTCCTCAAACTAGTCTAAAATAGGTGTTTCGGGTAAAAAAGTCATAACTTCTTCATAAAAGATCCAAATTCAGTAAGACCAAATGTACTGGTTAGATTACAGTCTGTAGTATTATTTGTACAATTTTTATATCCATACAACAAATATTATGTGTGGGGCACACTCTACAAGTTTGCTCTCTAGAATAAGCCAGAATTCAATAAGGTATGCCATTTTTGTTATAACTCATTTTCTGAGAGGTTCCAAGTAGTGAAATCTGGAGGAATTACATAAAGACACCGAAGAACATTGTGTACCATTTTCAAAGCTTTATTCATTACAGGTACATAGTTATGATTATTTCAAGTTAGGGTTGTTGACTAATCCAAAACTAGTCATGTGAGACTAACGTAAAATTTGATGAAAATGCTAGTCTCTTGTTAAGGAATGTTTGCAAGTATGTGATAATATACATCAGGTCTATTACATAGTTACAAATCAGATTTGGATAATGAAATTGATGAGGGATTTTGGTTGAGGTACATGTTGGGTACATGGTTGAGACAAGTAGTTGATGAGTTGGCACATACATGAGGTGTATAGTTCATGATGTTGGTACATCTTGATGAGTCATATTTTATGTGTATTTGATGCATGATTGGTACATATTTGGTGCATGGTTGATGCACTTGTTGATGGTACAGGTTGAGGCATAGGTTGGTGCATGGTTGATGCACTTGTCGATGGTACAGTTTGAGGTATAGGTTGGTGCATGGTTGATGCACTTGTTTATGGTACAGGCTGATTACAGGTTGGTTGGTACAGGTTGGTGCATGGTTGATGCACTTGTTTGTGGTATAAGTTGATTACAAGTTGATTGGTACATGTTTACATCAGTATATCTCACAATTATAGTTTGAAATTGGTTCCATCATTCTACTTATATTTCAGGCTGGTTGGACGGGCAAGGACAGGTGGTTGTAGCCACCTTTTGATTGTATCCAAAGAGCATAGGGGGTTGTAGCCAAAGAATAGGGGAGTTGGAGCTTCCCTCAGCTTCTATCCTGAGAAAATAGGGGGTTGGAGCCTCCTTGGAGTTGCAGCTAGAAAACAAAGGAAGTTGGTGCTTCCAATGAATGTAACTCTTAAAGACATATAAGAAAAATCATTTTGTGGTTTTCTCTCGCTTTGGGTTTCCACGTAGAACACTGGTGTACTATGTATGTGTATGATTGTTCATTTGTTCATTGTTTATTTACTCTACAACTATTGGATGATAATGCTACATTGATATAACACTTGAATTTTGTGGTTGAAAATAATTGAATTTCTCTATTACTAATTCACCCCCCCCCTCTCAGTAATCTAACAATTGCATGGACATAGCAATGGGTTTCTTGGGAAATGTGATGATGAATAAAATTATCGTTCCTTCCACTGCCAATTAAGATGATGACCTTTATGTTCTTAATGTAACCAATGAGCTTGATGGTTTGGGAAGCAGAGTGTTACACATGATTTTGGTCACTTTGGTTATGTCTCTACAAGTGATGTATTCAGGCTCCCACAAGGAATTTTTGCCTGAGAAAAGTGACTGATGTCTTCTTCCAAAAAACACATTTTTAAGATGAGTTCCCAGGCTGCCTATGTTACAGGGTGTGAAAATCCCTCATTCTCGTAGGCCACCCACACTTAGGGCATGAACTGTTCACAATATACTCTATAGGTAGGGTGCGAACTTGTTTTTAGGCTCGAAGAAGAGAAGCGATCACGAAGGTTCTATAAGGGAATCTTCTAGAAAATGAGTTGGAATTCGTATGGTTGGAACCCTACTGACTTCTTAGATTTGGTGGGATCATCCTCGTCCATGTAACCATCCCTCCTCCTATATATTGATAGGTTTCTCATGGAAAAGGTTAAGCAAGATTGAATGAAGAATTGGTGAAAGGATTGTGTGAAGAACTCTGCTTGGATAGAAGCTTGAAGACTCTATTTGGTCTATCAGGTTGTATTGGATCTTGTTCATGCAAATACAGAGCAAGTGTGTTTGTTGGAACCAAGGGTCACTGAAAGGAAGCTTGCGACATCAAGGCGATCTGATTATATCTTCTACTTTCATTTAATATAATACAACGACATGTCCCTTTCCCATAAAATCACTCTTATTTTATTGCATAACTCCTTGATCATATGCATAGGTTGAAATTGAATATACTTTGCTATATTCACTTTGGTTGGTTTGTGTTGTCTTGGACCTGATTTCAAAAGAGCACTGGAGTGAAGTAGGAACAACATAGACCTAAGGAAGCGATATAAAGGTATGTCACTCATTCCTTCTTAGTAGTAGATTCAATGATTGCAACTTAGGGAAAGAGTCGTGTCCTGTCCTGTTTTGTTCTAGATCTAGGTGGATCTAGGGAGATCTGTTAGTGTCCGCACCTACCGATTTATCCGATAACAAAATTGGTGACTCCACTGGGGATACAACCCATTTTAGTGGTTTTTTCTTGGCCATTTTCTCTTGACCTACCCTTTTTCATTCCCATCAATCTCTGAGTCTTGAGGATACCCTTATAGACTCCCTAGATCCAGAAGTTCCCTCAGAGGTTTTGTCTTTTTTCCAAAATTTGCTTAATTACAAACCTTCTAGCACTGCACCTTTTTGTAGCCTGTGAGAATAACTGAGGTTCACACCCTATTGCTCAGTTCAGTGTGAACTTCTCGCACCCTGCCTGTGCTTAGCCTGCAAGAATCCTTAATTCTCGCACTGTACTCCACTGCCATCCTGTGAACTCACTTGTAAAATTTTGGATTAAGTCTTTTGTGTCCTCAGATGCCCAGATGTGTTTTTGTGTCTAGGAAGAACTTTCCTAGCCAGTGATTGCATGTTTCTTGACTTCAAATCTTGTGAATGATTAGTTTTCG
Source organism: Picea glauca (assembly GCA_000966675.3). Lineage (NCBI taxonomy): Eukaryota > Viridiplantae > Streptophyta > Pinopsida > Pinales > Pinaceae > Picea > Picea glauca. The sequence continues at coordinate 7,426 of JZKD02S2256706.1, read as the reverse complement.
GAAATCGAAATCTCTTCTTGTTCATTTTTTTATCAATTTTTACCTCTTGACCTTTTCTTAACAAGGGCATAATCTCCGATTCTGAAATCCGAGTGCTTGTTTGGTCAGGAGCCTTTGATTGGATTAAAAGTTGAGATTAATTTTCCTTTTCAATTGCTTATTACTTGGAAAATTGTTACCCATGTGCATTTGAAGAGACTGGTCTTGTCAGTTTGTTATTTTGTTTTCATTGAAAGATCGATTTGGGTGTTTGTTGTGTATTTCTTTTTCGTTGGTTGCTTACTTTTTCTTAGTTCCATCCCTGTTGCTTGGTTTCTAATAAAAATTAAAGTCATTTTCTTTTTTTTAATCAACTTTTTATTCGAAAATATTGGCATTCAAGTATTGAAAGAGAACGAATAGGGAATTTGCATTGTTCATGGTTGTTTGATATTACATTTCAGAGAAGATCATACATTATAGTTCACATTGTTCCAGAAAACTCCTCTTTCCCACCTATAAATAGGATTCATTGAACAAAAACTTGTATCATTCATTCCTATTTATGCATTGTTGGGTCAGAGCCTCACACAGCATTGGTTTCATTTCCGTCTCCTTTTGAGTAACAACAACCTTTAATAATATTGCGCGATTTTAAAATTCAACTAGTAACTTTTTCTAGGGCTCTTTTACACCAACATTAGCTAGGCTAGAGCTTTGGAATAGGTAGTGAGACACACTATCCAAAGAAAAAAATAGACAATAGTATCTTGTGATAAGGAGTGTCAAATTCCATTTGCACCATTTTGTCCTCGGAAGCCCTTCTCACACAAGGGTCAAACCTGAGGTCGCATTGAGATTGACAGAGTTACTCACCCTGCTTTGTTGATATCAATGTAGAGATTGCACGTATTACGGAGGTCACTTGAAGGTATACCCACAATGATGAGTGGAAGCCTCTCAAGCTGATTTCAGGCTAGATACCCTACCCTTGCGTGTGGATCAGACTGTCGATTGTTCCCCCAGGCATCATTGTTGTTGGTGGTAACCTTAGTAGCCTATCTTCTTAGGGTCTTACACAAGGTAACTGTGAAGGGGTAAGTCTTCACGGTACCTGGAATCGACATTGGATAGACTCACTCATGCTCCTTGGAGGGTATACCCACGATTGTGTGTGGGAGCTTGCACCAGGGTGTAAGTCCATTAAGCAGGTCGTCAATGTAACTTTTCCACCCTCGCCCAACCCCTTCTTGTCTCATCGTCGTGATGTTGGATTTCATCACCAACTAGTGACTTCGGAATTGGAAGGTCTTGTTTGCTTGGTTTTGCTTCCTAGATTTTACTAGCGCTTGTTGTTTGTTTACCCAAGTTGGCCATAGAATTTCTTTCGTAAAATTCTAACTCGATCACAATTGAACCTCCACGCCATTCACATAGAATGCAAGGCCTAAGCCCAGAAGATCTGGAAGGTTCTCAACCCTTTTCTACCAACTCACCGGAGGCTTCTCCTCAATAGAGTGAAGTTCGAGACATTGCCACTCCACCAGTGGAGAGAACTAACTCTTTAGAACGGTTCTGAATTACCAATTCTCGAGAGGAATTTTGACTTCCTCCCCACTCTGAGAGACGTATTGTTTGAGTGAATTCTTCCAAAGATATAGTTGTTTAGTCTTATGGATCACCAACTGGACCTTTCATAGGACCTGAGGGTCAAGATCCTTTTTTGACTTATAGAATTTTTAGACGGGATCTCTTTGGCTCAGGAGTAGGCGTTGATATCACTGTTGCACCTGAGTTGCCTGAAACATTTGATCCAAATGCAATACCTTTTTCTACTGCCTATTATTTTCCTGGTACAGACGCTCCGCCAGCTAACCACATCTTGACTATCCCTCTACAAACGGTCCATTACACAATGGTCCCAGATACTATGAGTCCTCACACCGGAATTACAACGGCTAGCCAAGCTCCCATTGGCACACTGCTTTCGCCCAGATTCACCCCAACCCTTCCGCTCGGATATCATGCATTGAATGCTTCTATTCCTGCTCCTACAAAAACCTCATCCGGGACTCCTGGCATTTTCGGCACTACTTCTGGGCACCATCTAGTTCCCAGTTTTATTTCGACACTTCCTCAACAACCTTTCAGAGGACCTCTTCCATCCTCTATCGGAGGCACCGACCCTAGTGGCACCATCCTGTCTTTCACACCTAATTACCATATTTCAGTTGGTGGACAATTTCACTAAGGAGGCCAAACCCAATCCCCTTTCACAGGACAAATCCCAACTGGGACGCAACCCCCGATTAGAGGGAAACCTCCACTGACCCCACCCTATGGACAAAACATACCTCCATCCTTGGCCCAGTATTGGAATTATCTTATACAACATAATCCTTACTCGACTGGGGGGAAATAGCCTCAAGCTAGCTCCGTCATACCCCCTAGTACAGGCCAACCATATCCAGACACGTCTGATTCTATTTGGGGCTCGAACGCTCAACCCCATGCCCCTGTTCAAGGGTATAACCCTATGAATTACTTGCCTCCACACAAACCACTGAATCTTCCCGGATCTTCGCATTATATGCAAACTGCTTATGGTCCCACTGGTCTACCAATGGGACTCCCTCCCCAAAGTCACTAGTACCCACATGTGAATAAACAGTTAATCTTCTTAGCCACGCTGGACCTCCCCGATCTATCAAGGATTTTAAATGATCTGATCCGTCACTCTCCTCAATGGCCGGCCATACCGGCCAAACTACCATCTGACATCCCTAAATTTGATGGTAAACCAGGAGAGGACCCAAACAATCATGTAATGATTTTTCACCTTTGGTTCTCATCCAACTCCTTGATGGATGACTCTATTCATTTATGCCTTTTTCAGCAAACCCTCACGGGTTCTGCCATGAAGTGGTACATAGAATTACCATGAGGCTTCTTCACCGACTTCAACACCCTCGCTATGGCTTTCCTCACCCACTACCAGTTACCGATCCACTACGAAACGAGAACCAAGATTTTGGGTTCTTTCAAACAAACCAAAGCCACTCATATCTCTGATCACATTCATGAGTAGCGACAGAGACGAAGTCTCATCAAACTCAAACTTTTGGATTAGTTGTTGGCAGAGTGGTTCATGAAATCATTGCTATCAGAGTGGTTCATGAAATCATTTGTGAATGACATCACTCGTGACATCGCCATGGGTGGATTTGTCACAAAAGAACAGGCAATCAGTCATGCTCAATACCTCGACCTCATTTATTCACAAACGAGGACTCTTTACGACTTACTCCCTGACGCACCTCGTCCTTCTACTTCTACTACTTCAACTACTCCTGCTACCTCTCATGCAGCTGACGGTGTGATTGGCACTTTCCATGCCCAACCTCATTCTGTCCAAACCTCTAGAAAAAACCCCAAACCCATTTCTTCTAATGTTCAAAATACTCCATCTCCTACCCCTCCCACCGACAAGACTTCTGAGGTAAACTCTGTTCAATCTACCCCCACTGGTAAAAATAAATCCAAAAAAGGAAAGGGTAAGAACAAGGAGGATAAAAATAATCCGCAATCTGAGAAAACCAAAACACCACCTGTTGATGATAGGGATAAGTGCAAACCCCGATACCCTTGTCTTATCTGTGGTGATGATCACTACACTAAGGATTTTCCACGATGATTCGAGGCCACTAAGTTCCTTCAAGGGACCACGAAACCCCCCACTCCGAATTTATTGTCACAACCCTTCCCTTCTCAACAACAGGCCCAATTACTCATTCATGACCAACCTTCCCCCTCCAATATATCCTATGTCTTAATGTGTACAAATGATTCAAAGAAAAATGAAATCACACTTACCACTTGAGCCAAATATTATTCTTCCTCCAAAGAGAAAGTTGATGCAATACCTCCTTCATTGGTCCAACCATATCCCACGACTCCACCTACCAACGGTCCTCTTCATATCGAACGATCAAGCCTAGATACAGTCCTTCTCCCTCCTCCAAAGGGTGTTGTTCGAAAATAGTCTTTCAATCCCCATGCACGTGCTTCCCAGAACTACAGTATTATCGAAGATCTGGCCCAAGCACCGTCCGCGATGTTAGCCCTCGAAGTCCTTCAGAGTTGTCCTATACAATGGAAGGCACTGTTGAAAGATATTGGTGGAATCGACCCCACAGATACAAATTTAATAATTTTTTACTTGGAAGATCACATTCCAAGTCTACCCCCTCAACTTGCATTCTAAATCCAAGTTATTGTCTCTGACAAAAACATTTGTAGAGCAGTTATTGATGAGAATGCCTCGACGTGTGTCATGTCTATTACCTACTGGAAAGCCATCGACTCTCTTCCTTTGATTGAATCCCACAACATGCTCAAAGCCTTCAATGGCTCTAGTTTTAAGCCTTACAGTGTACTCCCGTCGTTGCCTATTACGTTAGAAGGAAAAACGGTCAACGTTGAAGTCGATTTTTTTGACGCTCCTCTCGATTACAACCTTCTACTTGGTCATAGCTGGATTGATTCCATGCGTGCAGTTATGTCCACTCTTTTCCATGTTGTGTGTTTCCTGCATCAAGGAAAAGTCATTACCGTAGACCAATTGGTCTTCTTTCACTCTGATGCACGTACTGGCAACGTACCTTTCATTACAAAAACCCCCCTGGATATGAAAATATCGGTGTGGGTCTTCTTAAAGATTCCTCATTAATGGGTACTTTCCCCATTCCACCACTTGATGTTCCACATCTGTTTGTCGCTTCAATCAACATGATCTCCACCTCTGTTCACGAAACCCCTGTGTCTTACGACCCGTGGATGGTACCCAACCCCGACGATCATCTTCGTTATGGCGATGAAATGCCTTTAAGTCCAATCGAATCCGCTTATCAGGTCATTCAATCGACAACCCATTCTACCCCCTCTCTTGGTGATTTATCTCCAAATCCATTCCGCGTCATTTTTCCCACGGATGAGATGATTATGTTTGTCATGTCCATGGAGGATACCCCTTGGGACGATGGACATCATCGTTCCATCCTCTTCCTGGAACAACACACCATTGAGGGTTACCAACAACTCTTGACCCCATCGACCATTGTCATCATTTCTACCGTTCCCGAGTCTACACATGATATGTTCTACGAAGGGAACTTAAGTAATATCTCACCCACCATCCCCCTCGACATATCCATAAAACTTGGAGTTGTCGAAAATGTGCATATCGAAGCTTCGTGTTCCCATGACGAAGTTATCACCTACAAGTCTCTTTTCCAAGAATTTCATGACGTATTCACATGGAGCTATGAAGAAATGTCGGGGATTGACTCGACATTGTGGCACATGAGATTAAGACATACCCAGGTGCTAAACCCATCCATAAACGATTTAGTTTGGTCCACCCACGTAAAACAACCGCTATCAATCTTGAAGTTGAGAAACTTCTCAAAGATGGCTTTATTTACCCTGTGGCTCTAACTGACTGGGTTTCCAATCTTGTTCCAATTGACAAGAAATAAGGCACAATCCGCGTGTGCGTTGATTATAGGGACATTAACAAAGCTTGTCCTAAAGACAACTTTCCTACCCCCTTCATTGACCAGATAGTCGAAGATTTTGTCGGAAGTGAAATATTCTCTCTGATGGATGGTTTCTCCGGATATAATCAAATCAATATCGTACCCGTGGACCAACACAAGACCTCTTTTATTTGTCCTTGGGGCACTTTCACCTACCGGAAACTTCCATTCGGTTTAAAGAATGTCGATGCAACTTTTCAACATGCTATGTCTTACGCATTTCACGATATAAATCACATCCTACAGCCATATCTCGATGACTTACCCACTCATTCTATGCATCGTGTAGATCATCCAATACACCTCCACACCATTTTCCTTCGATGTCGGTTTTACCATATACGCTTGAATCCCCACAGATGTTTTTTTTGCATAGAACCTAGCCGACTTATGGGCTTTATTGTTTCACGTCAAGGGATCCGGGTATATCCTTTGAAGGTCGAGACAATTCTCAATCTCCCTCCTCCTTCCTTGCTTTTCCGGTTACAAAGTTTGCAAGGGAAGGCAAACTTTCTCTGTTGTTTCATCCCGAACTATGCTGAGCTAACTCTTGGATTTACGTGACTGCTCAAGAAAGGTTCTGAGTGCATATGGGATACCACTACCAACAAAGATTTCGAAGCTTTGAAACTATCTTTGACACGTACCCCACTACTCTTCCCCCCTGATTACAGTCGGTATTATTTCCTTTACCTCGCAGCCTCGGACTATACCATTTCTATGGTTCTCGTCCAGGAGGATGATTATCATGATGAACATGTCATCTATTACTTGAGTCGGAGTCTCATGACTACCGAAACCAAGTATTTACATGTTGAAAAACTGGCCTTGGCAGCCATCCAAGTTGTTCAATGTTTCTGGCACTATATCCTTTCTCGCAAGACTACGGTAATTTCTAATTGCAACCCTATGCAACACATTCTTACACGCCAATTGCTAGGGGGAAAATACTCCAAATGGATCGTAATACTCCAGGAGTTTGACTTAGAATTCAAATGCGCTAATTCCAAGAAATCCTTGGTGTTTTCCGAGTTGATATGTGACCTTCCCTACTTTGAGACGGAAAATGTAGCAGTAGATTCATTACCCAATGAATCCCTTTTCCTGATTAGTTCTGATGACCTTTGGTATGGAGATATCATCATATATCTCCATAACCAAACATTTCAGCCCAATTTTTCTAGCACTGACTGTCGTCGAATACGCTACCAAGCCCGCTAGTATATTATCCTCAGTGATACTCTTTATCGTCGTGGGATTGACTATGTTTTTCAACGCTGCCTCACATTTGACAAAGCCGATAAAACCCTAAATGACTGTCATTCTGGAGCCTATGGTGGTCACATGTCTGGGTATGCTACTACCTAGAAGATCTTACGAGCAGGGTATTTTTGGCCTTCTTTATTCAACGATTATATAATTGCCATCCAAAAATGTCACACTTGCCAAACCTACAACAATAAAATATGATCACACCATGTGGTCTCTGTTGGTCCTTTTGTGAAATGGGGTATCGATTTCATGACATGTCACCCTCACTCAGTCGGGGGGCATTGTTGTGGGGTATTCTACCCTACGGACTAATAAGCTAGGGCTCTAAACTTATACGCAGAAAATGACCCTTAAGACTTAACTTTTGACCTTCTACCCGAATCTGAAACCTCTTTCTTCACATGCGTACAAGAGAAGAATAAACCAACCTTTTTCCGGACGGCTGAAGTAGATCCTCCGTTGTGTTTCTTGTCCTTTTGCTGCTGCTGCTCCTTCCACAAAGCTTCCTGCAATCAAACAATACTATGCATGCATGCTACTGATCTATTATAGGGTTAGAGATAAAAACATAAATCAAA
>JZKD02S2256684.1:16559-36367 GCA_000966675.3 Picea glauca | reverse complement strand
TGGAAACTGAGAAAAAAGAGGCTTTGTGCGAAGATCTGACCTAAAATTGTGAAAGCTCTGTGCGTAGATTTGTCTCTCTAGTGCGTAGTATTCTACTTGATCTGTGAAGCTTTGTGCTAAGAAAAGAAGCTTGATATGAATAAAAGAGGTAAGATTTGAACACTTTGTGCTCTGATAAGAGGTAAGAATAGTGAAAAGTTTTAGATCTAGAAGGTTTTTCTCTGCTAAAGATAATATTAGTGGAAATTTTTGTTTCTAAAGTATGGATCTAGGTATGTTTGATAAGATTTGTCCTAGCTTGAAAACTATGGCACTGATAAAAGAAAGAATATTTGATATGAGTAGATCTGATAAGAATAGTGAAAGATATGTTATACCTATGCATAGAGAGAATGTTTGGACTAACAAATGGACGCAGGATCCTAGAAATATTTTTTTGCAAGTTAGCTACCATGGTCCTAGTGCGCAGTACAGGAAAGGCTGTGGATAGTTTAAGAGAAGGAGAGGATTAACCCTTTGTTACAGTTGCAGAAGACCGGGACATCTGGCTAAGGAATTCCCTGGTACAATACCTAGTTGACTCTATTGCAAATCTATGGACCATGAAGTTTTGGATTTCCCTAGAATGATTGCTAAGGTTGAAAGGATGAATATGAGACAAGAAGACCAAAAGAAAGGTCAAGCATCTAAACCCATGATAGAACCCCAGAAACAATCATAAAAATTATTAATGCAAATGAAAGAAACCCTGAATGACCACCAACACATCAGCTTATCAGAGATCTTCAAAGAAAAAGAGTGCATTGAAACAAGAATAGGAGACTTTGACATTGACTGTGTTCTGGATGAGGAAACATAGGTGAATATCATGATAGAAAGAACTTGGGAACTTTTAGGGGAGTCTGCTATGATTCCTTCATTGAGAGGAAAAGGATTATTCAGAGGAAAATTGATAACCCTATGTGGGAGACTTACCCAGATATCTATGAGTGCTCATGGAACTTCGACAGAGGAAGAATTTGAAGTTGTTAAATTTATTGAGAACAACGTTCCATTTGCTATGTTACTAGGAAAATATTGGATTGAAGGAGATCAAGCCAGAAGGAAAGAATAAGAAGTCTTAGAACAAAAGAAGCAAGAGTTGAAATATTTCATGACTAGGAGGATCGCACACTTGATTTAAGAACATGAGAACTGAGCAAAGCTATTTAAAACTAGAGACTTGGATGTTGAAGTAGGAAGAACACTAGAAGAACCACTGAAGACTAAAGTACCTATTCCAGATACAGATGAAGTATTACCCCTAATTTCTAGGAAAGAATATCACCAGCATGAAGTTACTATGCCAAAAGGCAATAAGAATCAGAATGGAAAAAGGAATTATGAGAAAAAGCTCATTGGAAAAAAGGCTAGAAAACTAAGTAAGAAGAGAGCTAAGATCGAAAAGTTACAGAAGGTTCCAGAGGGAACTTCACAGAAGGAAAATTTGCAAAATTGGAACTTCGTCGAGATATCAGAACTACGTCACATGGTACTTCACCATGGTGAAGCAATATAGTCGTTGGAAACAGTATAACCGTTAGACCGACGGCCCGAACGGGTAGAGAGGAATTTATGGTCATAAAGTCTGCCACCAAACCATTGGGATCGCACCATAATAGACAGAACTGCATTAATGAAGGCTTCTCAACCGTTGCAAGAGATCTATTGCCAAGTTATCTATTTATCCTATCACACCACGCAACGAGAACACTTTTTCCAATTGTGACTATCTAAGCCCACAAAATAGTTGATTTCGCATAGTGATCATCGTGTGATTTCCATATATCTCGTTGCATTGAGCAATTACACTTCGAACTCGAGATATTTGACCATGAGCGTGTATGTTTGTAGAAACTAGCACACTCGAAGAGACTATGAAGGAAGTACTCATCGACCTCATGAAAGAGAGATTCATGTCTAAAAGAGTGATGTTTGTGGGTGTACAAGAATCATCGACGAGAAGAGTGCAAGCCTCTCTGTCGACTGCTTGTGGAGCCGGACCATCCCGACCATCAGCAGAAAAATGAACCAAACAAAGAGATGACCTAGACAATGCGAAGCTGATCCTGACCATATTTCCCAATTACATCCCACCTATGGCCAATGCGGTGATTGGAGATAGTGTGCCAAGAGATTTTGAGTACTCCATGGTTACTGCATACCTCCCGAAGGGGATACACGCAGTTCGAGCGCAACAAGACAAGATCGCAACGTTGAAGTTCAATGACTTCAACCTTGGAGATCACAAGAACTATAGTATTCTCGCCCCATTTAAATACCTGACTAGGATGAAGGGGAAGAAATCAAAGATAATCCCCCAACCGTGGATGATGAACCTTGTGCGGTCCACCCTGTTAAACATAATGAAAATCCCACACTTTGGAAGGAACCAGGAAGTCAACGCCTATGTCAAGTTATTGATTTCATGTTACCATGGCGGCTACTTATCGATAGAACATCATATTACAGTCGATCCGACGTTGATCCACAGGATCACAAGATTAATTATGCAAGGACCCAACCTGTGGGATTTCTATCCAGGAAAATCCACAGATCGCGCACTAGCACAAAAGATCAAGGATACATACGACGATGTTGAAAAGGGGAAGCGAGGCTAAAAGGTAGCCTCCATCCAGAATGGCGCAGTGCACCTAGCCTACCAGTTAATAGTTGGAAATATAGTAAGAAAGAATAGACCTACGCAGGTCACAGGCTTTGTCATTGACCTCACAGGGAAGTGTGTGGAAGGCCTACAGATGAACTGGGAGAAGTTCCTAGTTAATCAGTTGGAACTAGACTGTCACGAAGCACGGGATCAGGGCTACGTGTTTAACTTTAGATGGTTCCTAATCCTCATCGCCTTTGTTTCTTGGGAGATGTCGGAAGGTGTGACCTTCACAGATATTGAACCGTTTGAGCCACTTAATGCGAAGTTCACCACACTTTGGTACTTGAGTGATATGAAAAAAAGTGGCAGTCGAATGTTGTTTTTCACACCTGTTACCTTCAGCTGAAGAGAGCCATTGAAGATGAACCTCGCATGACTATGAACACCTTACAGAGGTTCTTACCCCCGATGAAGCTCTGTAAAGATAGACACTTCGTCTACCTTACAGCGTGAGCCGATGAACATAAGTAGCATCCTCAGTCGTACTACAAACTCACAGAAGAGGACCTTGAGGAGATCACTAAGGACTGGTCGGCAGACCTCCTTATTTTGGAAAACCCTGCAGAGATGTCTGACCCTGATAGCCCAAAGACCACACACAAAGAACATGATACACTCATACCCCATAGAATGAAGAAGAAGGAAGAGGTCCAAGATTTAAGCAGAGCCTAATAAAATATTGCTTCAATATCACCTAACCGAGGGGGTGATGACGAAGTAGAATAAATAAATGTCAAAGGAGTTGAATAGAAGCCAGGCGAAGTAACAATGACCAGAAATGAGGTTGATCCCCTAAAGAAGAGGAAGGTTTCTCCCCCCGAAACCTTCTTCCCGGAAGAAATCGAAAGCCATCGTGACCAATATGAAGATTGTGCTCTCTACCGATGATTTTGACTTCATCATAGGAGCCCTAAATGACACTTCATTGGAAATTTTGAAGAAACAAGAATCTAAGGAGGAGGAAATGTACGAAAAAATTAAGGTCAAATTCTGAGGGGTACAGCAGGCCCTTCAATCGAGCCACGCAATGTCTACTATGCCCCTGCCATCAGGAGAACTAGATTTGGGATATGAGCCATCCCAACTCCATCGACTAGCTGATGCGGTCGAAGCTCACCTTCCTCGCGGAAAATAATAAACAGAACAAGCTACCCAGGCGTTGAAGCAAGTGCAAGGCATAATTATACAAGAATGTGGAGTTGCAGAACAGGAGAAGGTTTCTCTCCAGGCAAAGTTTGAAGAAGAGAGAATACAGATGCAACAAGAAAAAGAACAGTTGTAAGCAGAGCAACTCGAAGTGAAAGAAGTAGTCAACAGAGCCCTCCACTCTGTGAAAGGATTAGAACCACGGGCAGAAGGTTGAGTCATGCACCAAGTAGAGGAGCTCGCAGAAGCTATCCAGCAGCTATAGCAGTGAATAGCAGATTTATAGATCTGCACCGTACTCGACACCCCGCATAATGTAAGGGATAAAAGAGAAGCAACTTATCGAAGTGCATTTGAAAGAATAAAATCCCTTAGCATGGAATGCAAGAAATTGAGTGATCACAGTGCCCAAATGTATGAGCGACTCACTAAGAATCTTGAATTGAAGGCACTAGACTCACAACTACAGAAAGTGAAGCAGCAAGTGGAAATAATGAAGCGATCCCAAGAGCAGCGCATTGCCTAGCAGCAGGTCCACACTATTCAGAGCAGAGTTATGAAAGTAACTCAGACACTCCAACTTGTACAGGATGAGGCTTACCAACTGTTCAAAGAGATCGAAGGCCAAGGAGAAGAACTGGAGCAAGTCTTCATTGCAACTGAACAACGCCTAGAGGGACCTATCAACGAAGCAGTCACACAAGAGTTCTTTGAACAAGAGGTCATGGCACAGCAACAAGTCAAAGAAGCTCAGGCTAAGCTATAGTCTTTTGAAGCAAAACTAATCAGATCAGAGTGACTCGAGATGAGTCATAGGTGAGTGTTGGGGGCATGTTGTCCCTTGACCAAGTTTTGAGGATTCTTGGTCATGTTTGACCTAATCTTGGGACTTCAACAGGTTGTCGAAGGCAAAGCGTAATACGAAGCGGAGACCATGGGATCTCAGCCCCTTTTAGGGCCCTTTTTGGGATTTGTGATTATGTAATGGGTATGGGATGTTTTCCCATGGGTTTACCCATGTTTAGGCCTATTTTGTAATGTATAAATAAGTAGTTAGGCAAGGTAAGAGAGAGACCGAGAACGATACTGAAAGAGACCTAGTAGGTCGGTGTGCTAAGAGCTAGAGTTGGATCTATGTGATCAAGAGTTGTAAGTTCTTTGTGCATACTGTGTGAGGTTTACAAGGCTAGTGCAAGTAATTTTAAGAGACTGTGTGAAGGCTTGGTGTTGTACCCTATCTAGAAGGAGGATATGGCAGAGTGCATGCAAATCTTCTGTCTTCTGTGGAGTAGAACTTGGATGTTAAGTGCTTGTAAGAAGCTTGACCAAAGATAATAAAGAAGAGAAGATTTGGTGGATGTAGCCCCAGGGTGGGGGTGAACCACGTACATGTGTTGCTATTCTTTGTGTGATGTATTGATGTGTTCATGTGTTTACTTGCTTAGTGATTTGATATAGTTGAATGATAGATAGATCTGTTGATGATTACTGCTTAATAATATGGATGGATGTTAGATCTTAATTATGTACAAATGCTCAATGATTAAATGCCTAAGATCTGAATGAATAATGTGATACTTTGTAATTAGGGTTTAACTGCATTGTAACTAATACTGGATATTGATGAATGTTAANAAAAAAGGCTAGAAAACTAAGTAAGAAGAGAGCTAAGATCGAAAAGTTACAGAAGGTTCCAGAGGGAACTTCACAGAAGGAAAATTTGCAAAATTGGAACTTCGTCGAGATATCATAACTACGTCACATGGTACTTCACCATGGTGAAGCAATATAGCCGTTGGAAACAGTATAACCGTTAGACCGACGGCCCGAACGGGTAGAGAGGAATTTATGGTCATAAAGTCTGCCACCAAACCATTGGGATCGCACCATAATAGACAGAACTGCGTTAATGAAGGCTTCTCAACCGTTGCAAGAGATCTATTGCCAAGTTATCTATTTATCCTGTCACACCACGCAACGAGAACACTTTTTCCAATTGTGACTATCTAAGCCCACAAAATAGTTGATTTCGCATAGTGATCATCGTGTGATTTCCATATATCTCATTGCATTGAGCAATTACACTTCGAACTCGAGATATTTGACCATGAGCGTGTATGTTTGTAGAAACTAGCACACTCGAAGAGACTATGAAGGAAGTACTCATATACCTCATGAAAGAGAGATTCATGTCTAAAAGAGTGATGTTTGTGGGTGTACAAGAATCATCGACGAGAAGAGTGCAAGCCTCTCTGTCGACTGCTTGTGGAGCCGGACCATTCCGACCATCAGCAGAAAAATGAACCAAACAAAGAGATGACCTAGCCAATGCGAAGCTGATCCTGACCATATTTCCCAATTACATCCCACCTATGGCCAATGCGGTGAGTACTCCATGGTTACTGCATACCTCACGAAGGGGATACATGCAGTTCGAGCGCAACAAGACAAGATCGCAGCGTTGAAGTTCAATGACTTCAACCTTGGAGATCACAAGAACTATAGTATTCTCACCCCATTTAAATACCTGACTAGGATGAAGGGGAAGAAATCAAATATAATCCCCCAACCGTGGATGATGAACCTTGTGCGGTCCACCCTGTTAAACATAATGAAAATCCCACACTTTGGAAGGAACCAGGAAGTCAACGCCTATGTCAAGTTATTGCTTTCATGTTACCATGGCGGCTACTTATCGATAGAACATCATATTACAGTCGATCCGACGTTGATCCACAGGATCACAAGATTAATTATGCAAGGACCCAACCTGTGGGAGTTCTATCCAGGAAAATCCACAGATCGCGCACTAGCACAAAAGATCAAGGATACATACGACGATGTTGAAAAGGGGAAGCGAGGCTAAAAGGTAGCCTCCATCCAGAATGGCACAGTGCACCTAGCCTACCAGTTAATAGTTGGAAATATAGTAAGAAAGAACAGACCTACGCAGGTCACAGGCTTTGTCATTGACCTCACAGGGAAGTGTGTGGAAGGCCTACAGATTAAGTGGGAGAAGTTCCTAGTTAATCAGTTGGAACTAGACTGTCACGAAGCACGGGATCAGGGCTACGTGTTTCACTTTAGATGGTTCCTAATCCTCATCGCCTTTGTTTCTTGGGAGATGTTAGAAGGTGTGACCTTCACAGATATTGAACCGTTAGAGCCACTTAATGCGAAGTTCACCACACTTTGGTACTTGAGTGATATGAAAAAAAGTGGCAGTCGAATGTTGTTTTTCACACCTGTTACCTTCAGCTGAAGAGAGCCATTGAAGATGAACCTCGCATGACTATGAACACCTTACAGAGGTTCTTACCCCCGATGAAGCTCTGTAAAGATAGACACTTCGTCTACCTTACAGCGTGAGCCGATGAACATAAGTAGCATCCTCAGTCGTACTACAAACTCACAGAAGAGGACCTTGAGGAGATCACTAAGGACTGGTCGGCAGACCTCCTTATTTTGGAAAACCCTGCAGAGATGTCTGACCCTGATAGCCCAAAGACCACACACAAAGAACATGATACACTCATACCCCATAGAATGAAGAAGAAGGAAGAGGTCCAAGATTTAAGCAGAGCCTAATAAAATATTGCTTCAATATCACCTAACCGAGGGGGTGATGACGAAGTAGAATAAATAAATGTCAAAGGAGTTGAATAGAAGCCAGGCGAAGTAACAATGACCAGAAATGAGGTTGATCCCCTAAAGAAGAGGAAGGTTTCTCCCCCCGAAACCTTCTTCCCGGAAGAAATCGAAAGCCATCGTGACCAATATGAAGATTGTGCTCTCTACCGATGATTTTGACTTCATCATAGGAGCCCTAAATGACACTTCATTGGAAATTTTGAAGAAACAAGAATCTAAGGAGGAGGAAATGTACGAAAAAATTAAGGTCAAATTCTGAGGGGTACAGCAGGCCCTTCAATCGAGCCACGCAATGTCTACTATGCCCCTGCCATCAGGAGAACTAGATTTGGGATATGAGCCATCCCAACTCCATCGACTAGCTGATGCGGTCGAAGCTCACCTTCCTCGCGGAAAATAATAAACAGAACAAGCTACCCAGGCGTTGAAGCAAGTGCAAGGCATAATTATACAAGAATGTGGAGTTGCAGAACAGGAGAAGGTTTCTCTCCAGGCAAAGTTTGAAGAAGAGAGAATACAGATGCAACAAGAAAAAGAACAGTTGTAAGCAGAGCAACTCGAAGTGAAAGAAGTAGTCAACAGAGCCCTCCACTCTGTGAAAGGATTAGAACCACGGGCAGAAGGTTGAGTCATGCACCAAGTAGAGGAGCTCGCAGAAGCTATCCAGCAGCTATAGCAGTGAATAGCAGATTTATAGATCTGCACCGTACTCGACACCCCGCATAATGTAAGGGATAAAAGAGAAGCAACTTATCGAAGTGCATTTGAAAGAATAAAATCCCTTAGCATGGAATGCAAGAAATTGAGTGATCACAGTGCCCAAATGTATGAGCGACTCACTAAGAATCTTGAATTGAAGGCACTAGACTCACAACTACAGAAAGTGAAGCAGCAAGTGGAAATAATGAAGCGATCCCAAGAGCAGCGCATTGCCTAGCAGCAGGTCCACACTATTCAGAGCAGAGTTATGAAAGTAACTCAGACACTCCAACTTGTACAGGATGAGGCTTACCAACTGTTCAAAGAGATCGAAGGCCAAGGAGAAGAACTGGAGCAAGTCTTCATTGCAACTGAACAACGCCTAGAGGGACCTATCAACGAAGCAGTCACACAAGAGTTCTTTGAACAAGAGGTCATGGCACAGCAACAAGTCAAAGAAGCTCAGGCTAAGCTATAGTCTTTTGAAGCAAAACTAATCAGATCAGAGTGACTCGAGATGAGTCATAGGTGAGTGTTGGGGGCATGTTGTCCCTTGACCAAGTTTTGAGGATTCTTGGTCATGTTTGACCTAATCTTGGGACTTCAACAGGTTGTCGAAGGCAAAGCGTAATACGAAGCGGAGACCATGGGATCTCAGCCCCTTTTAGGGCCCTTTTTGGGATTTGTGATTATGTAATGGGTATGGGATGTTTTCCCATGGGTTTACCCATGTTTAGGCCTATTTTGTAATGTATAAATAAGTAGTTAGGCAAGGTAAGAGAGAGACCGAGAACGATACTGAAAGAGACCTAGTAGGTCGGTGTGCTAAGAGCTAGAGTTGGATCTATGTGATCAAGAGTTGTAAGTTCTTTGTGCATACTGTGTGAGGTTTACAAGGCTAGTGCAAGTAATTTTAAGAGACTGTGTGAAGGCTTGGTGTTGTACCCTATCTAGAAGGAGGATATGGCAGAGTGCATGCAAATCTTCTGTCTTCTGTGGAGTAGAACTTGGATGTTAAGTGCTTGTAAGAAGCTTGACCAAAGATAATAAAGAAGAGAAGATTTGGTGGATGTAGCCCCAGGGTGGGGGTGAACCACGTACATGTGTTGCTATTCTTTGTGTGATGTATTGATGTGTTCATGTGTTTACTTGCTTAGTGATTTGATATAGTTGAATGATAGATAGATCTGTTGATGATTACTGCTTAATAATATGGATGGATGTTAGATCTTAATTATGTACAAATGCTCAATGATTAAATGCCTAAGATCTGAATGAATAATGTGATACTTTGTAATTAGGGTTTAACTGCATTGTAACTAATACTGGATATTGATGAATGTTAACTGTTGAGTGCTCTATTAAGTTTTAGAATCACATATTTGTGTCCCAGCTAAGGTTGCAGACATCTGAGTCCTGCAACCACCCCTGCCTCTACCTCGGGTGAGACTTCATATGCTTTGCAGGTGTTTTCGAAAGGGCCAACAGTTAGGGTTTTGTTGGTGCGATGTTGTAGCGTTAAACCCTGGGTCTTCTCCTGTGCCAGCAATGCTTTAAACCATCAACAAATAATACATCTTGAGATTTGTTTCTTCCATTACTTAAGCTTACTATACCTTTACCTTTGATCTATCTTGGAGCATCATTTCCAAAGGTTACACTCCCTGATTTATTTTCTTTGAGTAATAGGAACTTACTTTTGTAACCTGTCATATGAATGGAGCATTCGTTGTCAATATACCAGGTGTATTTTTTTCTTTGAGATGACAACACTAATCCACACTTGTTATCTTCATTCTTCTTCCAAACCTTGACATTTTAAGCTCTGTGATTTGAATTTGTATTATAGTTTTTTAAGCGACAGTCTGCAGCTTTATGTCCATAATTATGGCAGATGTAACATTATGGTTCATTGAATAAAGGATCATAACAATTGTTATGTGTAATCTACATCCTTTTCCCATCCATCACATGATTTGCAGTCTATGGTTGTTTGTTACTTGGTTGTATCATTCTTTTTTGTGGCAGATATTTATTCCTTTGTTGTCTTGATTGCTCTTGTCTAAATCTTAAAGGACAATTTACAGCTTTGTGACCAAAGTTAGTGCAGTAAAAACAATATCCATAGAAAAAATCTTTGTACCTAGAAAATGGTTGTCTTCTTTGAGCAGGTCAATTTCTTCCATGCTGATGATTTCCTTGAGCAAAGGGTGTCTTATTTATTTGTTCTATAGATTCAGTTCTGGTAGCTTTTCCTTCACTCCTCCTTGGTAGTGGATTCCCTTCCTTTTTTTCTGTAGATTTGATGTTGTCAATAGTTGTATATTTGACAAACTTGATGGATTATTTGTTGCTTGGTTGACCACTACTTGATCCCTCTTCATAACCCAAACCATTTTTCAAGTTTGAATTCCTTTGTTGATTCATAATGGAGGCTAATCCTTATGATGCTTTAATACTTGTCAGATTCTAATGATATAATGCCTTAAATTTCTCTAGATCTTTTCTGACAATCACTACCTCCTTGAAAGAATATCACCAGCGTGAAGTTACTATCCCAAAAGAAGATAAGAATCAGAATGGAAAAATTAATTATGAGACGAAGCTCACTAGAAAAAAGTCTAGAAAACTAAGTAAGAAGAGAGCTAAGATCGAAAAGTTACAGAAGGTTCCAAAGGGAACTTCACAGAAGGAAAATTTTCAAAATTGAAACTTCGTCGGGATATCAGAACTGCGTCACATGGCACTTCACCATGGCGAAGCAATATAGCCATTGGAAATAGTATAACCATTAGACCGACGGCCTGAATGGGTAGAGAGTAATTTATGGTCATAAAATCTTCCACCAAACCATTGGGACCACGCCATAATAGACAGAACTGCGTTAATGAAGGCTTCTCAACCATTGCAAGATCTCTATTTCCAAGTTATCTATTTATCCTGTCGCGCCATGCAACGAGAAGAATTTTTCCAATCGTGACTATCTAAGCCCGCAAAATAGTTGATTTCGCACAGTGATCATCGTGCTATTTCCATATATCTCATTGCATTGAGCAATTACTCTTCGAACTCGAGATATTCGACCACGAGCATGTATGTCCGAAGAAATTAGCACACTCGAAGAGACTGTGAAGGAAGTACTGATCGACCCCATGACTGAGAAATTAATGTCTAAAAGAGTGATGTTTGTGGGTGTACAAGAATCATCGACGAGTGGAGTGCAAGCCTCTCTGTCGACTGCTCGTGGAGCCTAACAATCCCAACCATCAGCAGAAAAATGAACCAAACAAAGAGATGACCTAGCCAATGCGAAGCTGATCCTGACCATATTTCCCTATTACATCCTGCCTCTAGCCGATGTGGTGAGTTGAGATAGTGTGCCAAGAGATTTTGAGTACTCCATGGTTACTGCGTACCTCCCGAAGGGGATACACTCAGTTCGAGCGCAGTAGGACAAGATCGCAGCATTGAAGTTCAGTCACTTCAACCTTGGAGATCACAAGAACTATAGTATGCTTGCCCCATTTAAATACCTGACCAGGATGAAGGGGAAGAAATCAAAGATAATCCCCCAATTGTGGATGATGAACCTTTTGCATTCCACTCTGTTAAATGTAATGAAAATCCCGCACTTTGGAAGGAACCAAGAAGTCAATTCCCATGTCAAGTTATTGCTTTCATGTTACCATGGTTGCTACCTATGGATAGACCGTCATATTAAAGTCGATCTGACGTTAATCCACTGGATCATAGGATTAGTTATGCAAGGACCTGAACCGTGGGAGTTCTATCCAGGAAAATCCACAGATCGCACACTAGCACAGAAGATCAAGGATACATACGGTGATGTTGAAAAGGGGAAGTGAGGCTACAAGGTAGCCTCCATCCAGAATGGCACAGTGCACCTAACCTGCCAGTTAATAGTTGGAAATATAGTAAGAAAGAACAGACCTACACAGGTCACAGGCTTTGTCGCTGACCTCGTAAGGAAGTGCATGGAAGGCCTATAGATGAACTGGGAGAAGTGCCTAGTTAATCAACTAGAACTAGAACTTTGTGAAGCACAGGATCAAGGCTACACATTTCACTTTAGATGGTTCATGATCCTCATCGCCTTTGTTTCCTGGGAGATACCGGAAGGTGCAACCTTCCCGAATATTGAACCATTCGAGCTGCTTAATGCGAAGTTCACCACACTCTAGTACTTGAGTGATATGAAAAAAAGTGGCAGTCGAATGTTGTTTTTCACACCTATTACCTTCATCTAAAGAGAGCCATCGAATATGAACCTCGCATGAATCCAAACACCTTACAGAGGTTCTGACCTCTAATGAATCTCTGCAAATATCGACACTTCATCTACCTTACAGCGTGAGTCGATAAACATAAGGAGAATCTTCAATCGTACTACAAACTCATGGAAGAGGACCTTGAGGAGATCACTAAGGACTGGTCGACATACCTCCTTATTCCGGCAAAACCTACAAAGATGTCTGACCTTGATAGCCCAGAGACCATGCACAAAGAACATAATACACTCGGACCCAGCAGAATGAAGAAGACCGAAGAGGTCCAAGATTTAAGCAGAGCCTAAGAAAACATTGCTTAAATATCACCTAACCGAGGGGGTGATGACGAAGTAGAATAAATAAATGGAAAAGGAGTTGAACAGAAGCCAGGTGACGTAACAATGCCCATAAATGAGGTTGATCCCCTGAAGAAGAGGAAGGTTTCTCCCCCCAAAACCTTCTTCCTGGAAGAAATCGAAAGCCACCATGACCAAGATGAAGACTATGCTCACTACCGATGATTTTGACTTCATCATAGCCGCCCTAAACGATGCTTCATCGGAAATCGTGAAGAAACAAGGAGCTAAGCAGGAGGAAATTTATGACATAATTCAGGTCGAATTCTGAGGGGTACAACAGTCCCTTCAGTCTAGCCGCGTAGTGTCCATTGTGCCCCAGCCATCAGGAGAACTAGAGTTGGGAGATGATCTAGCCCAACTCTATCGACTAGCTGATGTGGTCAAATCTCTCCTTCATCGCACACAAGAAGAAATAGAACAAGCCACCCAGGCCTTGAAGCAAGTGCAAGGCGTAATCACAGAACAACACAGAGTTGAAAAACAGGAGAAGGTTGCTCTCTAGGCAAAGTTTGAAGAAGAGAGAATATAGATGCAACAAGAAAAAGAACACTTGCAAGCAGAGAAACTCGAAGTGAAAGAAGTAGTCAACATAGCCCTCCACTCTATGACAGGATTAGAACCACAAGTAGAAGACTGAGTCATGCACCAAGTAGAGAAGTTCGCAAAATCTATCTAGCAACTACAACAATTAATAGAATACTTAGAGACCTGCACCGTACCTGACACCCCGCAGGATGTAAGGGATCAAAGAGAAGAAATTGCTTGAAGCATAGTTGAAAGAATAAAATCCCTTACCATGGAATGCAAGAAATTGAGTGATCGCAGTGCCCAGACGTATGAAGGACTCACTAAGAATCTAGAATTGAAGGCACTGGACTCATAGCTATAGGAAGTGAAGTAGCAAGCAGAGACAATATTAGCAGAGTTGAAGCCCCTGTCAGTTGTGGAGATAATGAAGTGATCCCAAGAGAAGCGCACTGCCCAGCAGCAGGTCCACACTATTCAAAGTAGATTTATGGAAGTAACTCAGAGGCTCCAACCTATAGTATGCTCACCCCATTTAAATACCTGACCAGGATGAAGGGGAAGAACTCAAAGATAATCCCCCAACTATGGATGATGAACCTTGCGCAGTCCACCCTATTAAACGTAATGAAAATCCCACACTTCAGAAGGCACCAGGAGGTCAACGCCTGTGTCAAGTTATTTCTTTCATGTTACCATGGCAGCTACTTATGGCTAGACAGTCATATTACAATCGATCCAACATTGATCCACAGGATCACAGGATTAAGTATGCAAGGACCTGACCCACAGGAGTTCTATCCAGGAAAATCCACAGATTGCACACTAGCAAAGAATATCAAGAATACATATGGCGATTTTGAAAAGGGGATGCGAGGCTACAAGGTAGCCTACATCTAGAATGGTGTGGTACGCCTAGCCTGCCATTTAATAGATGGAAAGTTAGTAAGAAAGAACAAACCCACGTAGGTCACATGATTTGTCGTTGACCACACAGGGAAGTGCATGGAAGGCCTACAGATGAACTGGGTAGAGTACCTAGTTAATCAGCTGGAGCTAGACTACTGTGAAGCACGAGATCAGGGCTACAAGTTTCACTTTAGCTGGCTTCTGATCCTCATCGACTTTGTTTCCTAGGAGATTCTATAAGGTGAGACCTTCCTAGATATTGAATCGTTTGAGATGCTTGTTTTGAAGTTCACCACACTTTGGTACTCGAGTGATATGAATAAAAAGCGGCAGTCGAACATTGTTTTTAACACCTATTACCTTTAGCTGAAGAGAGCCATCGAAGCTGAACCTCACATGACTCTGAACACCTTACATAGGTTTCGACCCCTAATGAATCTCTACGCAGATCGACACTTCATCTACCTTACAGTGCAAGCGGATGAACATAAAGAGCAGCTTCAGTCGTACTACAAACTCATGGAAGAGGACCTTGAGGAGATCACTAAGGACTAGTCGATAGAAATCCTTATTTCAAAAAACCTTGTAGATATGTCTGACCCTGATAGCCCAGAGACCACGCAAAAAGAACATGATACACCCGGACCCAGAAGAACGAAGAAGACCAAAGAGGTCCAAGATTTAAGAAGCACCTCAGAAAATACTACTTCAGTATCACCCGATCGAGGGGGTGATGATGAAGTAGAAGAAATAAATGGAAAAGGAGTTGAACAAAATCTAGGTGAAGTAACACCACCTAGAAACAAGGTTGATCCCCTGAAGAAGAGGAAGGTTTCTCCCTTGAAACCTTCTTCCTAGAAGAAATCAAAAGCCATCGTGACCAATATGAAGATTGTGCTCACTACTGATGATTTTGACTTCATCATAGCAGCCCTAAATGACACTTCACTGGAAATCATGAAGAAACAACAATCTAAGAAGGAGGAAATGTACGACATAATTAAGGTCGAATTCTGAGGGGTACAGTAGGCCCTTCAATCGAGCCACACGGTGTCTACTGTGCCCCTGCCATCATGAGAACTAGAGTTGGGATATGAGCCAGCCCAACTCCATCGACTAGCTAATGCGGTCAAATCTCACCTTCGTCGTGGAAAATAATAAACAGAAAAAGCTACCCAGACCTTGAAGAAAGTGCAAGGCGTAATCATACAAGAACGTGGAGTTGCAGAACAAGAGAAGGTTTCTCTCCAGGAAAATTTTGAAGAAGAGAGAATACAGATGCAACAAGAAAAAGAATAGTTGCAAGCAGAGCAACTCAAAGTGAAAGAAGTAGTCAACAGAGCCCTCCACTCTGTGAAAGGATTAGAACCACAGGCAGAAGGCTGATTCATGCACCAAGTAGAGAAACTCGTAGAAGCTATCCAACAGCTACAACAATGAATAGAAGACTTATAGATCTGCACCATACTCAACACCCCGCATAATGTAAGGGATCAAAGAGAAGCAACTTCTCGAAGCTCATTTGAAATAATAAAATCCCTTACCATGGAATGCAAGCAACTGAGTGATCACAATGCCCAGATGTATGAGAGACTCACTAAGAATCCCGAATTGAAGGCACTGGACTCATAGCTACAAGAAGTGAAGCAGCAAGCAGAGACAATACAGGCGCAGTTGAAGCCCCTGTCAGCTATGGAAAGAATGAAGCGATCCCAAGAGCAGTGCATTGCCTAGCAGCAGGTCCACACTATTCAGAGTAGAGTTATGGAAGTAACTCAGAGGATCCAACCTGTACAGGATCAGGCTTACCAACTATTCACAGAGATCGAAGTTCAAGGAGAAGAATTGGACCAAGTCTTCACTGCAGCTGAACAATTCCTAGAGGGACCTATCAACGAAGCAGTCACACAAGAGTTCATTGAACATGAGGTCATGGCACAGCAACAAGTCAAAGAAGTTCGGGCTAAGACACAGGTGAGTGTTGGGGGCATGTTGGCCCTTGACCAAGTTTTGAGGATTCTTGGTCATGTTTGACCTAATCTTGGGACTTCGATAGGTTGTCGAAGGCAGAGCGTAATACGAAGCGGAGATCGCGAGATCTTGGACCCTTTTAGGGCCCTTTTTGGGATTCAGGATTATGTAATGGGTATGGGATGTCGGCCCATGGGTTTACCCATGTTTAGGCCTATTTTGTAATGTATAAATAAGTAGCTAGGCAATGTAAGAGAGAGACCGAGATCGAGAATGAAAGAGACCTAGTAGGTCAGTGTGCTAAGAGCTAGAGTTGGATCTATGTGATCAAGAGTTGTAAGTACTTTGTGCATACTATGTGAGGCTTACAAGGCTAGTACAAGTAATTGTAAGAGACTGTGTGAAGGCTTGGTGTTGTACCCTATCTAGAAGAAGGAGGATATGGTAGAGTGCACGCAGATCTCCTGTCTTCTGCAGAGTAGAACTTGGATGCTAAGTTCCTATAAGAAGCTTGACCAAAAATAATAAAGAAGAGAAGAGTTGGTGGACGTAGCCCTAGGGTGGGGGTGAACCACGTACATGTGTTTCTATGCTTTCTGTGATGTATTGATGTGTTCATGTGTTTACTTGCTTAGTGCTTTGATATAGATGAATGATAGATAGATTTTTTGATGCTTAGTGCTTAATAATATGGATGGATGTTAGATCTTAATTATGTACACATGCTTAGTGCTTAAATGCCTTAGATATGAATGAATAATGTGATACTCTATAATTAGGGTTTAACTACATTGTAACTAATACTGGATATTGATGAATGTTAACTATTGAGTGCTCTATTAAGTTTTAGAATCACATATTTGTGTCCCAGCTAAGGTTCCATACATCTGAGTCCTGCAACCACCCCTGCCTCTACCTCGGGTGAGACTTCATCTGCTTCACAGGTGTTGCCAAAAGGGTCAGCAGTTAGGGTTTTGTTGGTGCGATGTTGTAGAGTTGAACCCTGGGTCTTCGCCTGTGCCAGCAATGCTTTAAACCATCAAAAAATAATACATCTTGAGATTTTTTTCTTCCATTAGTTAAACTTACTAGACCTTTACCTCTGATATATCTTGGAGCATCATTTCCAAAGGTTACACTCCCTGATTTATTTTCTTTGAGTAATAGGAACTTACTTTTGTAGCCTATCATATGACTGGAGCATTCGTTGTCAATATACCAGGTGTATTTTTTTCTTTGAGATGACAACACTAATCCACACTTGTTATCTTCATTCTTCTTCCAAACCTTGACATTTTAATCTTTGTGATTTGAATCTGGCTTATAGTTTTTTAAGCGACAGCCTGTAGCTCTATGTCCGTAATTATGGGAGATGTAACATTGTGGTTCATTGAATAAAGGATCATAACAATTGTTATGTGTAATCTACATCCTTTTCCCATCCATCACATGATTTGCAGTCTATGGTTGTTTGTTACTTGGTTGTATCATTCTTTTTTGTGGMAGATATTTATTCCTTGGTTGTCTTGATTGCTCATGTCTAAATCTTAAAGAACAATTTACAGCTTTGTGGCCAAAGTTAGTGCAGTAAAAACAATATCCATAGAAAAAATATTTGTACCTAGAAAATGGTTGTCTTCTTTGAGAAAGTCGATTTCTTCCATGCTGATGATTTCCTTGAGCAGAGGGTGTCTTATTTATTTGTTCTATAGATTCAGTTATGGTAGCTTTTCCTTCACTCCTCCTTGGCAGTTGATTCCCTTCCTTTTTTTTTGCAGATTTGATGTTGTCAATAGTTGTATATTTGACAAACTTGATGGATTCTTTGTTGCTTGGTTGACCACTACTTGATCCCTCTTCATAGCCCAAACCATTTTTCAACTTTGAATTCCTTTGTTGATTCAGAATGGAGGCTAATCCTTCTGATTCTTTAATACTTGTTAGATTCTAATGATATAATGCATGAAATTTCTCTAGATCTTTTCTGACAATCACTACTTCAGCTTCCAATTTTTCGCCTTTTGTTTCATCTTCCTTCAATTTTTGTTTGAGGATGTCTTCAATATTATTAGCTTCTTCTAGCTTAACCTTCAATAGAGAAATTTCTTCAAATGGTTCATTGCATTCTTTCTCATACCTGAGCAATAACTGTTTTTGTTTTCTTTTCTTTTCTTTGAGTCTATCAATCTCTTCCATGGCACTGACAAGTTCTCCTTCAAGATCTACTACTGCTTCACAATCAGCGAAATCACTTCCTTTATCTTTAGTGTTTATATATTCTAAATCTATTAGCATGATATCATTTATTTTATCTTCAATAGAAGAGTCANTTCTGCAAGTTACTTTCGGTTCTTACACTTCATATGTGCAATCTAATAAACTAAGAACTCAATCGTTAATTCTGGTTTGGGTCACCAAGGCCTTTTCCGGAAACTAAATTTTAACGTGCAATTCATTGTTTAAAGGCATCAACCTACTTATCTTCCAGTTTCAACATTTTGGCAATCCTTTGTTGAGCAAGCTACAAGCACTCAATTGCACTTCACAATATTTAGCTCATAGGTCTAAAATTTATTAATTAGACTTAATAGGACACCATAACTCACCATCTCCGCCATTTAAAAACTGGAGTTTTGAGGAAAGACACGAAAAGTTTTCCGGAGTACTTGGCCTTAGGATTGACCTGTGAAGCTAGGGTAGGCTTCGTTGCCTCACTTCTTGAGCATCCAACAACCACTTGGTAATAGAGGGAGGAGAGTTTTGGGTTGACACCTAGATAGGGCTAAAATTAATCTCACATTTAATCACTTAATTTAATTTTCAATCTACAACATCAACAATACAATTACACACTTGCAAGCTCACTGATCTCACTGTCTTTCAATTTACATTTATATGCAAGCTATCTTTGATGTGTTGTAGAAATAATATCTAAGTGGTTAAATCTTTCATTGGGAATATTTTGCTTTCCACGTTTTTCATCTGTCCTTAATTCTTGTACTTGTGGTGTGATCCTTCAGAAGTGCGCATCCACCTAGAGGCCTTCTCTTGATTGGGTCTTGAGTGCTTTGCGTCTCTTGGCCATTGAAAAGCAGTGCAACAGAAGTCTATTTGTTGTGAGCATGCTTGGCTTGATGTGTTGATGGTTGTTCATCTTTGAATATCTTCTTTCCTGCACATTTCAAGCACTTGTTAATATTTGGTATCTAGTCTTAATCTGTATATCTTAGATAGTCTTTTGTATCTCTAATTGTATCTATCTTTTTGTAATCTTTTGTAACTTGTAACTATCTTGTAACAAATATCCCCCTAACCTAGTTGACCCCATTGCCCAATCTTAGGCACTAGTCTTAGTTTCCCTAGGAAAAGGTCTGACTCTCATACATAGATAGTTGCATCTTGCATTTGCTGATTGACATCTTAGGCTAGATTCTCCTTAACCTTTTAACCAATTAAAACCAACTCCTAGAACATTAAACTATCAATCTCATCTAGTAACTAGGGCCTACCCCCCTTGGCTTCCCTAGGAGTTGGCCTAGACAGAAGAGG
>JZKD02S2256651.1:19387-31872 GCA_000966675.3 Picea glauca | reverse complement strand
AAGGGCACCTCAATGATGTCTATGATATCGTGATCATAAGAACATGATCCTCCTTTTGCAAGAAAAAATTCCATGTGTCTATGGAATTTTCTTCTGATCTTCTCACCTCTAGTTGATCTCTGCTTGTTAGACCTACTAGATGTCTCACTTTCCTCTATTCTACCTGAACTTGCATCACTCAATGAAGATATACATGACAAAAACCTGTTTTCTTGTACGCCCTATAACACCATCAATGACAAAAACAATCATCCAGTCAAGTTGTAACACTAATTAGTAAAATGGTTCTACTTCATTATTAGTATCTTGTTGGTATCAAAGTAATCTCATAATGATTATTGTTATTGCTCAGTTTGTACTTGTTCCAAGGGAAAAGGTTAAGGGAAGGAAAATTGGCATAATAAGAGGTTATCTTATCACTGTCACCTCAACATGATACCTCTTTCTATTTAGGGTTGATGGCCCAAGGGAGACGTCCCCGGTTGGGGGGTTGAGAAGGAAAAGGTTAAAGTGTCTATAAAAATACCCCCTCTAACAAGTCACACTAATCAGAAATTCCTAGGGTTTTCACAAATGAAGAAATGGAGTATTAATATGTGCCTACCTAGAACAAAGCAACAAGAAAATATATCTTTTGCAAGCACAACTCGCTGTTAGTTCTTCATAAAACCATGGACTTTATCAATTAAAGCAATAGTTGATATATGATGAAGCAAACAAATTTTTATAACAACAATGTTTATGAGATGATTGTTTGACAATAAATTCCTTGAAAGAGCTTCAAAATGACCCAAAATAATCACTTATTAATACAAAAATACTAGCATTTGTCAGAAGCAAATTAGGCAGTGTATAAATCGACTTTACAATTTCTTTTAGGCACTTTTAATGCTGCAATAGATGGTTGTAGCTTAATTTTGTAGAAACAAAAAGTATTTTAGTAGATTAGTCTATTCTAGGGTTAGGAATAGTTAGTTGAGATCTTAAGGTAAAAGTTTTGAGGGTGGCTTTCATCAATCACTCAATTGTAAGGCATAGATCAGTGATTTTAGGGAAAATGGAGTCCCTTTTAGCAATGACAATATTGAAGGAACAAAATGATAATAAGAGAGCTAAAGACAAGAAGGTTAATGATTGAAGTGTTGGTATCCCAAGGCTTCAATCACTAAACCTTAGGGGGGAAATGGCCTCTAGGAAGTAGGTAACCCTAGGCCCTAGCGGTTTTCTCCTTCTTAGCTCAAAGATGAAGTAGATGACAACTAGATGAAGCAAAAGAAGCTAGGTTGGTTCAATGGCAAGGCCCTTAGCACAAAGCTTCAATAAAATTGGTTTTCTAGCATAATCTAGTGGGTGAAAGTTATTAAGGCAAGAACAATAACATGTAATTTAGCCTCCTAGGGTTTTAAGCTAGCAATTTCATAATCTTAGAGTAAATGCAAGATAAATACAACCATAACCATTCAATGAAGAAGAATTGCAGAAAATTTACTTACATTCACTAAGAATCATGTAGCAATAGGCCTAGTTGAAGACTTCCACGAAGAAAAATGCTAAATTGCACCAAAAATAGCCTCCTTCAAGAAGTGTGCACTAAATTTCAGCCAAGAAACCCTAATTAGGGTGAAAATTTCAGATCTCACGTAAGTGTGAGTGAAATATGATCCAATAATACAAGGGAAAATCCCTTATTTATATAGTTATAATAACCAAAATTAGGTCAAAAAGGTTGACATGGCCAATTTACATGTAATATCTAGTTTTTACATAAAAATGACAATTTAAACCCCAAATCAAGCATAATAGGTGACACCATGCCCATTTAGCGTGACTTTAGGCCTCTCTAGTGAAGCGTTATCCTCCAAGAGTAAAATGTTAGGCCTCCCAAGGCCTCTGGATCAAGCCACATGTACCACTTAACACATAACTGCCTCCAAAGTGTCCATCAAATGTTGGTGACGTCAAGGGTCACATAGGTAATGTCATGGAACTTTCAAGGCCAACATCATAGTAGGAGGGAAAGACCCCTCTGGATCTAGTCCTGCCAGGATGTCTCTGGTGGAACGTCCTCCTCTCTCTCTGGTGCAAGCCTCTGACCTATCTTTGCCCCTGGTTGGGGTCTCAACATCCATCTGGTGGGATTTTATCTCTATGGAGGTCCAAACTAATCATATCCCCATGTGTACCTATCCATCGGGTGTGGCCCTACAACAATAACAAGTACACCCTCAATGGGATCATAAGTCACAGGGATCATAGAAATGTCAATCACATCTAATAATCAAGTTATCTAAACATGTGCATAAAACCCCCCTTTCCCAGACAAGTGGTCAAAGACGTTATGTTATTCTACAAGATAGGTTTGGAAAGGACATCAGGAGGTCCTATTAGGATAATTCTCATTGGACGTGGGATGTTTCCAAGTGAAGACAAATCCAGACCATGTAAGTGGATGAGCTGGTGAGGGATGTTTGAGCAATGGGTGCAGTGATGACATGGGAATGTATGGCTTACCTATGGGTTCCTCTGAAGAGGGTGATTTTCACCTTGTCATGGATGAAAATGTTTCCAAGCCCATTCAATGCCTTTTATATTTTTATCTTATTGTTTTTTCTTTCAAGAGACTAGTTAGGGGACACTGGCTTGGTGTGGTGACTAGTGGTGACAATGTTACCCACAAGCATTTCACGGAGATGAGAAGGTTAGATCGTGATGAGACCCCATTTCTCTTGGCTATGCCACTAAGAGACACTACCCTGGGGTGGTGACCAGTTGAATGGTAGTGTCATACCACTACATGCCCATGGACCTAATAGGCTAGCTCACGATGAGACCCCATATCCTCCAACTAGGTCTTGATTTTACTTTTTATGGGTCCCTTTGTTTCTTGATGAGAATCCTTTTAGTTCTTTCTCGGGGATCCCTAGGAGAATCATATGAAGGTTTTTTTCTTTTTCTTTTTATATTTTTCCAACTACTTTTACCCTCTGGGCCTTTAGCCCCTTCTTCCCATAAGGTAAGGTACAACCCTTTGCTAGCTTGGAAAACCCAATTCCTGAACCAATGTATGGGATGGATGAGAGGGACAAGGATGAAAAGTGATAAGTATGGTGGGAATGGACAATGACATTTCATGAACCCAAACCAATGGAAACTCAAACCTTATGGGAACCAACTTGCTAGGGCATCCTGTCACTCCCCCCAGGTGTGGACAAGTGGGAAGGCATAAGTTCTATTAGCACTCTATAAATTTGTTTGAATGATAAACAAATGACAGAGGTAATTGTTTCAAACCAAGTTTAGGTTGGATTCTGACCCTTCCAACTAGAGAGGCCTCTCTCGAACATGTAGAGATCAAAAATACTCAAACATATTTGGAAATGGACATACGGAGGTCAGATTTTGCAATAGGAAAGGTTTGTTTTATAAGGTTGGTACGAAAAACAAGAGAACATTGCCATTGGGCAATGGGGTCAACTCCTAAAATCACATGAAGTTTAACGAGCTATGTATTCCTGAGGTAATGGAGGTAAAATATGTGTTGTGTTCATCCAAATAAGATATATGATATGGCAGTTGGAAAGAGAGGAAATACCAATATGATAAGAGGCATCTAATAGATGATTAATCTCTTGGTATAGCTTTAGAATAAGTAACATAAATGTTGGTTACCGAAATCAGAGCACCAATCAAGGGTGAATTCTGAACCAGAAACCAATAAAACACATAACAAGTATAATCAATGTGAGAAGGAGCACCGACAATATGAATTCCTTCTTTTATTTAAATATTATTACTAGCTGCAAAACACATTCATGAAAATGAAATAGAAGAAAACATATTGAACATCCATACCATGATGAATCTCAACTATCTAAGAAAACTTTCTCTGCTTGTAATAAAATTCATAAGAGATCACAAAGTTTCCTTGCTACAAAGGCAGACCCCTCTCCATCTAGTCGAACCATTCTTTTATCTTTTTAACAGTATATATAGATAAATTACATATGAGACCAAAAATGGGTCATTCTTTCCAAGATTCCAAAAATAGACATCGGTTACAGAGGGAGTAACTCATCGATATCGAAATCCTACTTTATAGGGAACAATTACAAACAAAAAACCAAAATATTTGTGATCTTACCACTAAATTCTACCCGTCTACATTATGACAAGATTCAATGAAATATACTTGATTGAGCTTGTTATTTTATTTCAGTTTTTCAATCTCTTCCTTTAACGTGTCGAGCCATCTAGGATGATTTTCTTCAATGCTTTTGAAAGATCTGGCTTTAGCCTCCTCCTTTCATTTTTTTTTACTTTTTCTTACACTAGCTTGTGTGTTAGATTCATATGTATATCCATTAATAATAAAATCCCTCATAATAAGATTTAGCCTGATCTCTTCGTTGGGTCTTGGCTCATCGACAGATTTTGCATGAGATTTTGTTGTTAGAATTTGCACAACATGCCTTTCTCTCTTTTTATTTGATAGTTCTATCATATTCTTCAAACTTCCTAATTTGCTGGAAACTGCTGAATATTTCTCCTCAACTTCATTTGGTTTTCCAAGAAACATGACCCTATTTCCCTCAACTACACATGAGCTAGACGAGTGATTCAATTTGCGGATATCTCATTCTGGAATAAGTCGTTAATTTCCCAAAATAGAGTAATATCACCTGGGTGTTTTGAGTAACGATCACCATCGTTTACAATCATTGGCTGCTGACAAAAATTCCTTATGGGGATAATGGTTTCTCACATTCGTCTATCGATTCTCAAATGATGAGTATCAAATCAGTTATCTAGTGGTGCTTATCTCACACTGCAAGGATGAATGGTACAGAAGCATGGTTCTCGAGATGATTTGACTCGCCATCAAGTTTCATTGTCACGTGTAGCCCTCAGATTAGACCCAATTAATGATATTTAACCCGTGGTTTTGGGGGTGTTATGGGGTGTCTTTGATTCTACCTGATTTTCGCCTCAAAATAAAATTGGAGATGCCACGTACTTTGCGGGGAAACCACGGCTAGAATTTCGGGACCGCTTAGATATTTTAACCTCCGCACTGTTTCAAACTCCAAAATCTCTCCCGACCGTTGATCTCAGAGAATGATGATCTGCATCCTTTTGAGCCTGATTTTCTTAAATCCCCACCAAATTTAATCTTCTTTTCCATTTTCTGGCACTTCCCCAAATTTATCTGACTTCCAAATAGATTTAGCACCTCACTAAACCCTGAAATGTCAATTTCACACCAAAAATTTAAATGGTGATAACATGGGCTCTAATTGGAGATGTTATCCTCCTAGTGAGGTAGAAAATAACTTGTAGATCCTATGTCTGATGCATTGGTTTGCTCCCAAAATAGGTGTGTACCATGCTCTAACCTGGATACTGAACATTGGATACACCGCTAAAATCTAACTTTACACATTACTGAAAATCCAAACTGAAAAATGCTTGATCATCAAGCTTATTTGCACCTACCTACCCTAACTGTTGAAATGAACTTCCAATCAAGTGAAATCATAATGCAAATGAAACCATGCAAGCATCCTATTTACTGTTTGTTTTCTTTGCATATGCTTGCTTCAAAGCCTGTTTACTGATAATTCTTTCAAAAATTCACCTATAAATTCAAATCTCAAAAAATTAAAAACATTGGAACTGTTTACCGCCTCCAACAAAAATGCAAATGGATCCTCTAAAGCATGCACAAAAAAACAATCAGGTTTCACCCCTTCTGCTGCATTTTTGTTTTCATGTGATTTAATCGGTTGATTTCCACCAAAAGGTTGAAAAATCTGTTGAGACTAGTGGAAGTAATAATCTTCTTAATCATAAGATGGTGCTGGATGAAATGAAACCCCTGGTGGCAAGCAATCTATATTTAACATTGATGTCGATTGACTGCCATATTTATTTCTAATCTTACAACCCATCATAATCTATAACTTTTGATCATTAAAACACTCCATATAGCATGCCACAGGGTCATGAAAAACATGAGAAAACATTTTTTCTTGATGAACAAAAACAGAAAGACAAGCCTCCTTAATAAGTGTTTGTTGTTCTTTCTCTACTTCTTCATTTCTGAGAACATTTTCAAATGAAATGGTAGTGATAGGTTTGTCTACAAAAACATTCATACATTATTGAACATATCCAAATACGAAATCCATATTATGTGCATCAAGGCCATCCTCTTGTTCATCAAACAATTCTGATTTGGTTCTATTAAACTTCAGGAAATTTTCTCGAGGACTGTTATTTTGACTTTCAAATGAATGGAGGGAAATAATTCCTTTCTTATAATCTTCTTGCAAATGTGAAAATATGACAGCATGAACCATTTCACCGTTTGGATTTCCCATGGATGCATTTTCAAAACCATGATTTTTAAAGGAATCATATAAAACAATTGCCTCTTTATTATCTTTATGTATTTCTGACTGAACAATGGCATACATTGTTTTGTTGCTTTCCTCAAACTCTATGTCATTCGTTTTTTCACTACTTGAAGTCTCCATAGATGCAGTTTCAAAACCATCATCCATGTCTATGCCACTTAGAATTTGAACAACCACATCATTCACAGGGGAAGAAAAACAACTTTGAAGCACTTTGTTTTGCTGGGAATCTTGTTGAATATCTTCATCAAGTTCAGGAGAAGGAAAATGACTTTTAACAACGATTTCTTGATTAGATTTATCTATTATCTTATGATTTAATTTCAACAATTCAAAGGAAGAAAAACATAATGGAAGATAGCTTTCATTTACAAGTCCATCGCTTTCTTTAGACTCAACATCACGTCTGGAGGATTTATGATTTGAAACATTATAAACATTTTTCTTCAGCAATTTGAAAGAAGAAAAATATAATGGCAAGGTTCTTTCACCTGATTCAAAACCTTCTTCATTTTCTTCACTACTATCATATGCACATTTTTCAATTTCTTTGGATTTCTGAACACTCTCATTTTCAGATTCATCTTCGACCAATGGCTGCAATCTTGAACTGACAAGACCTTCCACATACCAAGTAACAGGGTCATCAAACACATGAGAAGATTGTTGTAAATTCTTGTCAATTTGTTCCAGTGATTCAATGTGATTTGGCATTAGCACACATTCCTTTGCTTTAGTGATGATCTTAGAATTTTATTTCAACAATTTAAATGAGAAAAGCATAAAGGTAAAGAATTACCTTCAGCTGATTCAATACTTTCTTCTTTGTAACTATTATATGGAATATGGTTTCTTTCATTATACTGTTGAAAAGAAACATTTTCTGATAAAGAATATGTGTTTGGTCGTTCTAGGAAGTCAACATCACAATCATAATCATATTCATCATATATGGGAAGATCAACAACATCAGCAATGTCATCTGACAAGAAAAATCTTGGAACATCAACCTGCTCTTCAACCAACCGATTTGCAAATTCATCTTATTGACTGTCTACAAATGAATACATAAAACAATCAGCCTCGTGCTTATCATGGGGTGGATCAGAAGCTAAATTGGAACCTTCTCTCTCAATAAGTGTAATATAATCATTTCCAAAATCATTGGCATTTAAGACTTCAAAGGCCATATGATATTATTAACTCTTTGCTCAAGTTTCAAATCAACCATTTTATATTCATATTCACTGTCATGTTCTTTAGCCTTCAACTCCTCGTTTCGAATCTGTTTACATGCTTGGATATTGTGTTGAATCTCCTGAGCATCATTAAAAATTGGTTGTAAGTATTTAGGTCTTCTTTCCATCAGGAGGAAAGACTAAACTGGATGAAGAGTTGTTATATAATGGATCATGGAAGCAGTGTTAATGGGTTCAATTTCTTTGAGAAAATTGTAATAAACACTAGAGAACCTCCTAGTGAATGTAGAAATAGTTTCATTGCTCTGTCCTTTTAAAGCACAGAACTCTATAATATGTAGATCCAAAGATATCTTCTTGTCCCAAAATTTCAAAAAATCATTCTTCAATTCCTCCCATGAGGTAATTATCTCTGGTTGCAAATGTTTAAACCAATCTTTGGTATCCCCCTTCAAGGATTGAGAGAAGGCCCTCATACAAACATCATCATAATCAATCTCAAACAAATCTATAAAATGTTCAAAATCTTGGATGTGTTTTTCAGTTGTGATGGCATTAGGTTCTCCATCAAACACAAGTAGGTACTTGTAGTGCTTTGGAGGAAAATCATGAAGGACATGAGTTAATTTTAAAGGAATATATCTATGTTGAATCTTGGAGGGTGTTGGGTCAAGTACAAGAGGTGAGACATCAACCTTGGTTTCATGAGGCTCATCAAATTGGCTATGGTCATTACATGGCTTAGATGGAATATTTTGATCAAAATCAATGAAAACTTGAGGAGATATATGTACAATTCAGGAGGAGGATATACAATTGCAAGATTCTCATGATCATCATTTGAATGCAACAAGTAAAGAAAATTTTGTTTAGCATGTTCAGGAAAGAAAAAAAGGTTCTTAATAACAAAACATGTTATGTCTTTGAAAAAACTCAACTTTAGATACCTGTTTTCTCCCATAATGTCCTTTCATGTCTCTGTCAAGGGATCTCGTCTTCCAGTGGAGTCCATGAATCACATCTAAAGATTGAGTGGAGTCACCAATAAAATCTTTAGGCTACTGAGTCTTTGGGCAGTGGAGTCTCCATGAAAATTTTGAATTCTAGATTCTTGAAAATGGATTCGCCAGGTGAATGAGGTACAACCTTTCTGTGTCTGAATACTTTTCACCATCAGTATTCAAATATAAACTTTGTCATTTATCCCAGGGAAGATCTCCAACTTCGTCCCCGGCAAGGACGTCAAAATGTTAGTACTATGTAAATTTGTTTGGTTGATAAACAAACGACAGAGGTAATTATTTCAAACCAACTTTAGGTTGGATTCTGACCCTTCCAACCAGAGAGGGATCTCTCAAACATGTAGAGACCGAAAATACTAAAAAATATTTGGAAATGGACATACAGAGGTCAGATTCTGCAACAGGCCAGGTTTTTTTTATAAGGTTGGTAGGACAAACAAGAGAACAGGGCCATTGGGCAATGGGGTCAACTCCTGAAACCGCATGAAGTTTAACGAGCCATGTATTCTTGAGGGAACGGAGGAAAAATAGGCGTTTTGTTCATCCAAATAAGATATATGATATGGCGGTTGGAAAGAGAGAAAATACCATTATGATAAGAGGCATCTAAAAGATGATGAATCTCTTGGTATAGCTTTAGAAGAAGTAACATAAAGGTTGGCTACCTAAAACAGAGCACCAATCAAGGGTGAATTCTAAACCAGAAACCAATAAAACATATAACAAGTATAATCAATGTGAGAAGGAGCACCAACAAGATGAATTCCTTATTTTATTTAAATATTATTACTAGCAGCAAAACACATTCATGAAAATGAAATACATGAAAACATATTGAACATCCACACCATGATGAATCTCAGCTATCTAAGAAAACCTTCTCTACTTCTATTAAAATTCGTAAGAGATCACAAAGTTTACCTGCTTTGGCCAGTCGAACCATTCTTTTATCTTTTTAACAATATATATAGATAAATTACATATGAGACCAAAAACAGGTCATTCTTTCCAAGATTCCAAAAATAGACATTGATTACAGAGGGAGTAAATCATTACAACCGAACTCCTACATTCTAGGGAATGGTTATAAACAAAAAACCGAAATATCTGTGATCTTACCACTAAATTCCACCCATCTACATTATCACAAGATTCCTTGAAATATACTCGATTGATCTTGTTATTTTATTTCAAGTTTTCAATCTCTTCCTTTAACTTGTCGATCCAGCTAGGCTGATTTTCTTCAACGATTTTAATAGCTCCGGATTTAGTCTCCTCCTTTCATTGTTTTTTCCTTTTTCTTACACCATATTGTGTGTTAAATTCATTCACATATCCATTAATAATAAAATACCTCATAATAGGATTCATCCTAATCTCTTCGCCAGTTCTTGGCTCATCAACAGATTTTACATGAGATTTTGTTGTTAGAATTTGTGCAGCATGCCTTTCTCTCTTTTTAGTCTTCGAACTGCCTGATTTGTTGGAAACCGTAGAATATTTCTCCTCATCCTCCTCTGGTTTTCCAAGAAACATGAGCCTATTTCCCTCAACTTCACATGAGTTGGACGAGTGATTCGATTTGCAGATATCTCGTTCTAGAATAAGTCAATAATTTCCCAAAATAGAGTAACATCACCTGGGTTTTTTGAGTAACGATCGCAATTGATTACAATCATTGGTTACTGACAAAAATTCCTTATGGGGATAATGGTTTCTCACGTTCGGATATTTATTTTCAAATGATGAGTATC
Source organism: Picea glauca (assembly GCA_000966675.3). Taxonomy (NCBI): domain Eukaryota; kingdom Viridiplantae; phylum Streptophyta; class Pinopsida; order Pinales; family Pinaceae; genus Picea; species Picea glauca. Next base: position 21,481 of record JZKD02S2256651.1, on the reverse strand, counting down.
AAATCAGTTATCTAGTGGTTCTTATCTGGCACTACAAGGATGAATGGTACATAAGCACAGTTCTCGAGATGATGTGACTCACCATCAAGTTTCAGTGTCACATGTAGCCCTCGGATTAGACCCAATTAATGATATTTAACACATGATTTCGGGGGCGTGATGGGGTGGTTTTGAGTCTACCTTCTTTTCACCCCGAAATACACCGAGAGATGCCACATACCTTGCGGGGAAACCACGGCTGGAATTTCGGGACCTCTTAGATATTTTAACCTCTGCGTTGTTTCAAACTCTAAAATCCCTCCCAACCATTGATCTCGACGAATGGCAATCTACGTCCTTTCGAGCCTGGTTTTCTTAACTCCCCTGCCAAATTTAATCTCTTTTTCCATTTTCTGGCACTTCCCCAAATTTATCTGACTTCCAAATAGATTTAGCACCTCGCTAAACCCTGAAATGTCGATTTCACACCAAAAATTTAAATGGTGATAACAAGGTCCAAGCACACGTCAGAAGTAAAAAGAATTAAATGCACTTATTAAAAATTTTTGAGAATCAAAGTAACACATACCATGATACTCAAACTCATTACCTCATGGAGAAAGACCCATTGTTGTTGAAGGACCAGGCTGATGGGATCAATGTTTCTTATGATGACAATATGGAGGTGTTGAAGAATAAAGATGGGCCCTCCAAGGCCAGGATCAAGTCAATATGTCTTTCGGTACTCCATGTCTAGGACATGTGGGCCTCAATAAATAATATCCTTAGTTATCCCTAGGCTAGGGGATAACATTTGGCTCCAACTCGGGGACATGTGCTCACCGTAGAGCGCATTAGAACCTCAGCATATCTGGAATGACCTATGACTTTCTTGATCTCAAAAAAATATCATTATTAATCATTTGGGGTGGTGATATCACCCCTGGCTCATATATGGTACAAACAATGAAAATAAGCAAGCATATATACAAATGGAAACACAACTACTCTAGCATGAAATGCGGATGGTATATAAAATGAATGCAAATGCCTACCTACTTAGATTTACTTACCTATGAAGTCAAGTCTCTACCCCTTGATGGGGTTTGAGGAGGTGTCTGCTAACTGGTAATGAGCACTTTCTTCCTTCCAATGTAGACAAATAGTAGGCATTATTGATTGAATTTCTTCCAAATCTGAAGGGTCCAAGCCAAAATTGTGCACTTCCCTTGACATTAGTAGGCTCTCTTTTCTTTGTGTCCGACATATAGACTATATCTCCCTCTTTGTAATCCTTGGTTTTGAAATTGGTTGTTTCTTGTACAACCCTGGTGTACTGTGTTGAGGGAGGAGGGTGGGACTCTGCTATGAAAATATCTTGTTGGGACGGTCGGATCAGTATGTCATCTTCTCATTTCTTTAATAATTTGACAGCCTCAACTTCTTTGTCTTTATATTTGTTCAATAATTGTTGATAATCCTCCTTCTTTTGCCATTGTATTTGATCAAAGTCTTCTTCTGTAGAAAGATGTTGTAATCAGGAGAAAATTTAGGAAAACTCTCTTTGACTGACTCATGTATTTTGTTAGCTTCAATGTCATCACCAATTTCTTGCATGTGGATTTTGGTCATTGGCACATTCGGGAGGCGGCTTATTGTTCCATCATTCATAGGCACATTGATATAAGTGAGATCCATCTCTAGGGTGCCTCCCAACATCGTAGAAAATTTCCTGGACAATAGCATTCCCCACACATCTGGGACATCCAGCACTACAATGTCCATGTGTATTACTCTCTCGGGGTATCTTCCAAGGCATACTTATACATTATCAACTACCCCATGTGTGGGTATGGCTCAGGACTCAAAGCCACACACATTCCTATAAGGTCATGTGACTTTCAGGCCCAATTTTTCCATGACCTTCAGAGACATCATGTTAGCACATGTAGCATACAGTTGTTAAGGCATTTGTTATCAATCAATAAGGGCATGAATAAAGGTGGATGTCCATCATACTAAACCCTAAAATGATCGACTTGTAGCATAATGGGAGGGTCCATTGGTCCATCTGAGCCTTTGAAAAAACATGCAAACCTTTCTTTGACAGATGGA
>JZKD02S2256640.1:25673-36369 GCA_000966675.3 Picea glauca | reverse complement strand
AGGATTTCTTTTACTATTTATAAGGTTTACAAAATATGGAATCAATCTTCCTCCAAACTGCTTTGCGCCTCATGTCTTCAACCTTCAACAGTCTTCGTATCTTCAAAATCTCCTTAACTATCTTGGGTTTGACAATATTTATCCATTCCCGCGCTAAAATCAGAAAATTCCAACTGAGTATTAGAATTTATCTTATATTACTCAATGATATTTCTAGAAGATATTTTAATCATTTCCTATCCTAGTTGTCCTTAATTAACAGAAAATTCAAGTAAGATTATATCATAAATCATGAGAACAAGGAGGATATTTGTACCTTTTTCACAACCCAACAAGTGGAAAGGTCAAAGGACAAAGTCGTGAGGGTTCTCGAAGTGCGAACTCGTGAAAGGATCACAGTCATTGATCGAAGAGAGAGCGTGGACCGTTGATTGTCCAAGGAGATATTAGAAGTTTGGATATCGGGAGAAGGGAGGTGAGCGGTCCTCCAACTTCGCAAAACATGAAGTCCTGATACGTGAAAAGGATATCAGGACCATTGGATAGTGGGAATTGTGGACTGTTGATTTGGTGAGTGGAACTCACAAGTTCATGTTTCGAGAGGAATATCAAGCGAACTTCATGAGACGCGAAGTCGCAAAACGTGAAATCACGAAACACAAAATCATGAAGCGCTCGAAATATTGGCCCCAAGTCATAGCGAGGAGTCATATGGATGGAGGATAAGGGAGGAGCTAGCATGGCTAGGGCTCTGTTGGGATTTCAAAGGTTGGGAGAGTCAAGGTGACTCACATGCAAAGACCCGATACGTGAAATCACGAAATACCTTTTGAGTTAGGTGAGTGGTCATAGCCATGGTCACGTGAAGGAAGGGCTTAGCCAGAGAAGAGCTAGTGCCCGTTAGGCATTGAAATTTGCATAACGCTCTAAAGAGGGCCCGCGGGTCTCATATGACCTGCAAATTTGGTGAAAGGACCTGTGTAAGTGGGTTTGGGGTCTAGGAGAGACCCAAAGAGTCGATCTGACTTAGTTTCTTGACCGATCCTAGACCGAGAGGTCATGCAACCCTTAGGAGAGAAGGGGGGTCTGCATCAAGTGGTATCAGAGCTGAAGGTTTTCTTGTAGACAACAAGCAAAGGAGAAGTTTATTGCACACGCACAACAACAACAAAAATTCAAACAACCAGGTGAGCTGTGAGAGAAGATGGAGATGATCGCAGATGTAGAGTGGTCCATAGAATTTCCAGGAGGGCAGGTAGAAGGTGGAAATGGCTACTGAAGGCCATGAATATGGTCAAACAAAAGGCCACAAGAAGAAAATAAATCCAGAGATGGATCTGGAGCTCAATGAAATAAGAGAGAGGATGGAGAAACTGACATTAAAAATGCAGCGATATGATAAAGCGCATTGGGTGTATAAGTGGCCCATGAAGAAGAAGGGGAAGTGGTCAGTCAAGAGATTTTTGGCCAGAGGACAACAACAACTGTTAAAGACATGGTTGAGGTATGTCAAAATCCTCATAGATGAAGAAGAAGTGATTCGCATCTGTGAACCAGAAGTTGGGAGACACCTCAGTGATGAGGAGGAGGTGAGATCAGATAAAGATCTCATAAACTACCAGGAGATCAGAGATGGATTTTCACATTGCAAGGTGGGAAATGAAATGATACCATTGGAGGATCTTATAGAATGTTAGGAGGACAACAGTGGAAATACATATTTCGAGGTGGGAAATGGTATGAGATTAGCAGAGGATTTCACAAACTGCCAGGTGGGAAGAAATGAACTTTCAAGTTGCCAGGTTTGAAATGGAAAGAGATCAGTGGAAGGTATCATATATTGCCAGAGGAGCAGTGCTGAAAGTTCAAATTGCCAGGTGGGAAATGATATGGGATCATTTGATCTCATAGACTTCCAGGTGGGTAGGAGAGAAGTACCAAATTGCCAGGTGGGCACGGGGAAAGAGATGAGATTGTTTGAGAGTCTCACGAACTTTGCTGAGAGTTCATATCAACAAAGAGTGTTGATAGGTGAATATTCATGTGGGTTTGCAGACCATGTGAATGAATATGATGAGAAGTTAAAAACTCTCACCATACAGGNGTTGATTGTCCAAGGAGATATTAGGATTTTGGATATCGGGAGAAGGGAGGTGAGAGGTCCTCCAACTTCGCAAAACACGAAGTCCTGATACGTGAAAAGGATATCAGGACCGTTGGATAGCGGGAATTGTGGACCGTTGATTTGGTGAGTGGAACTCACAAGTTCATGTTTCGAGAGGAAGATCAAGCGAACTTCATGAGACGCGAAGTCGCAAAACATGAAATCACGAAACACGAAATCATGAAGCGCTCGAAATATTGGCCCCAAGTCATAGCGAGGAGTCATATGGATGGAGGATAAGGGAGGAGCTAGCATGGCTAGGGCTTTGTTGGGATTTCAAAGGTTGGGAGAGTCAAGGTGACTCACATGCAAAGACCCGATACGTGAAATCACGAAATACCTTTTGAGTTAGGTGAGTGGTCATAGCCATGGTAACGTGAAGGAAGGGCTTAGCCAGAGAAGAGCTAGTGCCCGTTAGGCATTGAAATTTGCATAACGCTCTAAAGAGGGCCCGCGGGTCTTATATGACCGACGAATTTGGTGAAAGGACCTGTGTAAGTGGGTTTGGGGTCTAGGAGAGACCCAAAGAGTCGATCTGACTCAGTTTCTTGACCGATCCTAGACCGTGAGGTCATGCAACCCTTAGGAGAGAAGGGGGGTCTGCATCAAGTGGTATCAGAGCTGAAGGTTTTCTTGTAGACAACAAGCAAAGGAGAAGGTTATTGCACACGCACAACAACAACAAAAATTCAAACAACCTGGTGAGCTGTGAGAGAATATGGAGATGCTCGCAGATGTAGAGTGGTCCATAGAATTTCCAGGAGGGCAAGTAGAAGGTGGAAATGGCTACTGAAGGCCATGAATATGGTCAAACAAAAGGCCACAAGAAGAAAATAAATCCAGAGATGGATCTGGAGCTCAATGAAATAAGAGCGAGGATGGAGAAACTGACATTAAAAATGCAGCGATATGATAAAGCGCATTGGGTGTATAAGTGGCCCATGAAGAAGAAGGGGAAGTGGTCAGTCAAGAGATTTTTGGCCAGAGGACAACAACAACTGTTAAAGACATGGTTGAGGTATGTCAAAATCCTCATAGATGAAGAAGAAGTGATTCGCATCTGTGAACCAGAAGTTGGGAGACACCTCAGTGATGAGGAGGAGGTGAGATCAGATAAAGATCTCATAAACTACCAGGAGATCAGAGATGGATTTTCACATTGCAAGGTGGGAAATGAAATGATACCATTGGAGGATCTTATAGAATGTTAGGAGGACAACAGTGGAAATACATATTTCGAGGTGGGAAATGGTATGAGATTAGCAGAGGATTTCACAAACTGCCAGGTGGGAAGAAATGAACTTTCAAGTTGCCAGGTTTGAAATGGAAAGAGATCAGTGGAAGGTATCATATATTGCCAGAGGAGCAGTGCTGAAAGTTCAAATTGCCAGGTGGGAAATGATATGGGATCATTTGATCTCATAGACTTCCAGGTGGGTAGGAGAGAAGTACCAAATTGCCAGGTGGGCACGGGGAAAGAGATGAGATTGTTTGAGAGTCTCACGAACTTTGCTGAGAGTTCATATCAACAAAGAGTGTTGATAGGTGAATATTCATGTGGGTTTGCAGACCATGTGAATGAATATGATGAGAAGTTAAAAACTCTCACCATACAGGCGGAGGATTAGAAGAGTATTTTGATCATTGGAGGGATCAAAGAATTCCTACCAAACCACCAAGTGAAGGCCAATGCACATGATTAAAGTGCAACAGTAGGGGAAGGACAACCAACGATGACTGTCATGATGAAGGAGAAGGTATCAGAATCTTCCCAAGGAGAAGAAGAAGAGGAGCACACAATTGAACTTCTCACTCAATGGGAGATAGAATTGAGGATGTTGGAGAATTTGTTGGACAATCCAGAACCAACAGATGGCTTCCAAAATACAGCCATGCAAATTTTAGGGGAAGAGCATTCGAAAAAATTTCTCAAAATTTTCAGCCAGGAAGATGAACAAGAGATGATTGCAACATTGGAGCCTGCAACAGAAGAGAAAAAAAACATCATAGAATTTGTTGAGCTGTATGAGGACCTGTAAGCCCTGGAGAGAGGGGTAAATATGCAGAGTAGGCATATCCAATAGATCAAATTGGAGATGGTTAGAGGAGCATACTAGCCTGGGGAGAAGCTGGAAGAAGTTGGAGTTGAACCAACACAATAGGAGAATACATAAGCCAATCTGTCAGAGGAGATAGATGAGCAACAACTTAGTGATGAGAATTCATAACTGGGGTCTGTAAAAGGATGGAAAGCTAAGGCCATAGGAGATGAAGGCATCAAGGGAGATCAGGCTTATCTACCCATTGACAAGGAGGAAGTGCATCATAGCAGTATGAAAAACAAGGACCAGCCAGTTGAGTAGTTGGACAAGGTGATCGAAGAAATCAAAAGGTTTATGTTGGGGTCAGCACAAGAAACTATCAGTAGAAGGAGGATGAATAGAGAAGGACCTACCATAGCAGTAGAAAAGAAGTAGCAACAACAACAAAAGAAGAAGCAAGGAAAAGGAGAAGGTGAACAGCTCCAAGAAAAGGTATAGGACCCTCAAGGATCTCAACAACATAGCAGATGGAACCATGAGAAGGAGCTCATGATTTTACAAGTCAAGGAGTATGATGCAAGAGCATCGTTAGCGAGCACGTAGAGCAGGAAAACTCAATTCCTGGGAATCCTTTTGGAATCTCAATGTTGGCAGTTACGACGAATATTTTGAAGCATGCTTGAACTCAGGGCCGAGGAATAATTTGTGAGCATTCTTGATTGATCACGCGTGAGTGGGAGTTTCCATTCCTTCTCTTGAATGTAACAGAACTTAGGTAGCAGTTAGGTTTCTATTTTTGAGAGTAGACGAATAGTAGGAGGGAACCCTANGAGGATGGAGAAACTGACATTAAAAATGCAGCGATATGATAAAGCGCATTGGGTGTATAAGTGGCCCATGAAGAAGAAGGGGAAGTGGTCAGTCAAGAGATTTTTGGCCAGAGGACAACAACAACTGTTAAAGACATGGTTGAGGTATGTCAAAATCCTCATAGATGAAGAAGAAGTGATTCGCATCTGTGAACCAGAAGTTGGGAGACACCTCAGTGATGAGGAGGAGGTGAGATCAGATAAAGATCTCATAAACTACCAGGAGATCAGAGATGGATTTTCACATTGCAAGGTGGGAAATGAAATGATACCATTGGAGGATCTTATAGAATGTTAGGAGGACAACAGTGGAAATACATATTTCGAGGTGGGAAATGGTATGAGATTAGCAGAGGATTTCACAAACTGCCAGGTGGGAAGAAATGAACTTTCAAGTTGCCAGGTTTGAAATGGAAAGAGATCAGTGGAAGGTATCATATATTGCCAGAGGAGCAGTGCTGAAAGTTCAAATTGCCAGGTGGGAAATGATATGGGATCATTTGATCTCATAGACTTCCAGGTGGGTAGGAGAGAAGTACCAAATTGCCAGGTGGGCACGGGGAAAGAGATGAGATTGTTTGAGAGTCTCACGAACTTTGCTGAGAGTTCATATCAACAAAGAGTGTTGATAGGTGAATATTCATGTGGGTTTGCAGACCATGTGAATGAATATGATGAGAAGTTAAAAACTCTCACCATACAGGAGGAGGATTAGAAGAGTATTTTGATCATTAGAGGGATCAAAGAATTCCTACCAAACAACCAAGTGAAGGCCAATGCACATGATTAAAGTGCAACAGTAGGGGAAGGACAACCAACGATGACTGTCATGATGAAGGAGCAGGTATCAGAATCTTCCCAAGGAGAAGAAGAAGAGGAGCACACAATTGAACTTCTCACTCAATGGGAGATAGAATTGAGGATGTTGGAGAATTAGTTGGACAATCCAGAACCAACAGATGGCTTCCAAAATACATCCATGCAAATTTTAGGGGAAGAGCATTCGAAAAAATTTCTCAAAATTTTCAGCCAGGAAGATGAACAGGAGATGATTGCAACACTGGAGCCTGCAACAGAAGAGAAAAAAAACATCATAGAATTTGTTGAGCTGTATGAGGACCTGTAAGCCCTCGAGAGAGGGGTAAATATGCAGAGTAGGCATACACAACAGATCAAATTGGAGATGGGTAGAGGAGCATACTAGCCTGGGGAGAAGCTGGAAGAAGTTGGAGTTGAACCAACACAATAGGAGAATACATAAGCCAATCTATCAGAGGAGATAGATGAGCAACAACTTAGTGATGAGAATTCATAACTGGGGTCTGCAACAGGATGGAAAGCTAAGGCCACATGAGATGAAGGCATCAAGGGAGATCAGGCTTATCTACCCATTGACAAGGAAGAAGTGCATCATAGCAGTATGAAAAACAAGGACCAGCCAGTTGAGTAGTTGGACAAGGTGATCGAAGAAATCAGAAGGTTTATGTTGGGGTCAGCACAAGAAACTATCAGTAGAAGGAGGATGAATAGAGAAGGACCTACCATATCAGTAGAGAAGAAGTAGCAACAACAACAAAAGAAGAAGCAAGGAAAAGGAGAAGGTGAACAACTCCAAGAAAAGGTATGGGACCCTCAAGGATCTCAACAACATAGAAGATGGAACCATGAGAATGAGCTCATGATTTTACAAGTCGAGGAGTATGATGCAAGAGCATCGTTAGCGAGCACGCAGAGCAGGAAAACTCAATTCCTGGGAATCCTTTTGGAATCTCAACATTGGCAGTTACGACGAATATTTTGAAGCATGCTTGAACTCAGGGCCGAGGAATCATTTGTGAGCATGCTTGATTGATCACGCGTGAGTGGGAGTTTCCATTCCTTCTCTTGAATGTAACAGAACTTAGGTAGCAGTTAGGTTTCTATTTTTGAGAGTAGACGAATAGTAGGAGGGAACCCTAGAGGAACCTTCTGGTAGAAGTAGTTGGAGAGGAACTCTCTGGTAGAAGGAGATGCATTGCACGTCCAATGAGGTAGCAAGAGTAGTATGGTTGAATAGGAGGTAGAATAGGAGAAAAGAGAGAGAGCTGAGACTCTGTCGAAGTCCGAGCTTTTGTACACACTGTAATCAGATATTCAGATGAATAGAAAAGAATTTTTTCCTGCATATGAATTGTCTGTGTGTGTTTATGCATTTGAATATTTTCATTTGTGTGTTTGGTTATGATATAGATGTATGTTAGTCTCCATCTGTAGGGATAGATAGAATCTTCTATCTGTGAGTTTGCTGGAACTGTTTTGGGTTCTTTAGGTTGTGCAAGGAGTGCACAACAAAACAATGGAAGTTCTGGAGCCAACGCAAGGAGTGCATATCTGAATCTCGAATCGAGTTCAGGGAGGAACATGCCAAGAGGGCACACCAGAAGAGTTTACAGACTCACGAGAAGCCTCATAGTTACAGAACATTCTGGAGGAAGGATTGTGCAGAGGAAGCACAAAGCATAACTACTGAAGGTTATGTAGAGATCGTGCCAGGAAGGCATCGAGCGAGTGCAAGGAGTGCACCAAGGAACTTTGTTTCGAGTTCAAAGAGAAAGGAAGTGTCACAGGATAAGGCACTTACATGGTTGTTGAATACTCTGTGGAGCTCCGCAAATGTGCGTTGAGCGAACACAAGAAGCGCGTTCTTGAACTTGAGAGAAATCAAGATTCTGGAGGAAGACCTGTGAAATGAGTGCACCAGGCCAACACTCAGACGAAGTGTTGAAAGAAAAGCATCCGAAGGCTCAGTCAAGCGCAAGAAGATCACTCAAAGAGAACTTTCTCAACTTCAAAAGCTTAGAAGAACATTGAGTTGCCAAGAAAGCACCAGAAAAGTCTTTTTGAAGACACAGAAGGACCGAGTCCCTTAAAGGTCTAATTAAGCTAAATATCAGAAAGGATAGCACCTTTTCACACAAAGTACTAACAGAAAGGAGCAGAAGAAAAACTTGTTCCAAGTCTAAATATCAAAGAAGAGGTAGCACTTCAAGAAACACAGGCGAGACTCAAAGTCATCGGGCTCGCAGAAGGATCGAAGGTCAAGGCAAAAGCTCAGGAGAAGGAGCGACAACTATCATTAGATCAGTTGCAGAGGAGAGATCTGGACTATCAAATCTACGTCTGGACGGAAGGAGCGAGCGTAGGAGAAGATCATATCTGGGTCATCAGATCTGAGTGCAAGGGCCAACAACTGTTGGATCCAGGTAAGGTGCACGCACCTTAACCCTTTGAAAGTGCATAGGAGAGTGGACTTTGTGAAGTCACGAAGTCCCGAAATCATCGAAACCATCCATCATCGGGGGATAGGTGGTAGCAGATCTGAGAGTTTGAGGACTCGGAACTAGGGATATTTGCAAGGAGAACATGAGAGAACCTCCGAGGCATGAAATCGCAAAGTGCAAACTCATGATATGATCCTAACCATTCATCATGAAAGGACACATGGTGGGAGCTCAACATTTCGTTAACTAGCGACTCAGGGGAGTCAAAGGGAGTGAACTCACGAAAGGATCACAGCCGCTGATCAAGATGCAAAAATCTTGACTATCCATTGAAGGGGAACACGTGGCAGGAGATCATCGTTTCTCTAAATCACAGAGTGGAAAGGTCAAAGTGCAGATTTGTGAGGATTCATGAGGTGCAAACTGTTGATTGAGCTACAAAAATCTTGACCATCCATCGAAGGGAAACACATGGTGAGAGATCATTATTTCGCTGACTCGCAGAGTGGAAAGGTCAAAGGGAAAAGTCATGAGGGTTCACGAAGAGCGAACTCGTGAAAGGATCACAATCGTTGATCGAAGAGAGAGCGTGGACCATTGATTTTCCAAGGAGATATCAGGAGTATGGATATCAAGAGAAGGGAGGTGATTGGCCCTCCAACTTCATGAAACATGAAGTCCCGATACACAAAAAGGAGATCAGGATCGTTGGATTGTGGGAATTGTGGACCGTTGATCTGGTGAGTGGAACTCACAAGTTCAGGTTTCAGGAGGACGAGCAAGCGAAATTCATGAGACGTGAAGTTGCGAAATGCGAAATCGCGAAGCGCTCTAAATATTGGCCCTAGTTCATAGTGAGGAGACATATTGATGGAGGATAAGGGAGGAGCTAGCACGTGCTAGGCCTCTGTCAGGATTTCAGAGGTCGGGAGAGTCAGGGTGACTCACATGTAAAGACCCGATACGCGAAATCGAGAAATACCTTTTGGGTTAGGCAAGTGGTCACAGTCATGGTCATGTGAAGGAAGGGCTTATCCAGAGAAGAGATAGCGCCCGCCATGTTGAAATTTACATAGCGCTCGGGAGAGGGCCGTGGGTCTCACACGACTTGCGCATTTGGTGAAAAGACCTGTGTAAGTGGGTTTGGGATCTAGCAAAGACCCAAAGAGTCGATCTGACTCAGTTTATTGATTGATCCTAGACCGAGAGGTCGCACAACCCTTAGGAGAGAAGTGTGGTCTGCATCACCTTTTACAAAGTTTATATTTTGATTTGATTAAAATATCATCATACCTTGAACCTTCCCTTTTTCAAATATTTCCTTTGTTAAAATCTCCCTTTTTCAAATATTTTCTTTGTTAAAATCTCCCTTTTTCAAATATTTTATTTGTTTAGATCTTTTTCAAATATTGATCTCTTTTTTTTTCAAATTTGTAAGAGCTTTCAAATATTTTCTTTATTAAGATTTTTTCAAATATTTGTTTTCATTTTTTTAGAACTTTTAAATATTTTCTTTATTAAGATTTTTTCAAATAATTTATTTGTTAAGACCTTTTTTTTTCAAGTATTTCCTTTGTTTCATAAGACCTCCTCATATTTCCTTTGATAAGTTCAAATACTTCTTTTGTTAAATTCAAATATATTTTTTAATATTTTCTGTTTTTCAAATATTTTTTTTGTTTTTTAAGACTTTCGCTTTTTCAAATATTTTATGAAAGTTTCAAGTTTTTTTTATGATGGTTGGAATGTCCACTAGAAATATGCTTCAAAATCTCCTTGTTACAGAGAAATCCCCTTGTGGACAAGTGGATTCTCTCTTGGATACTAGACCCCTATGACCAAAACAGAAAAATGCTATTGTGGACACTGACTTTCCTTTTCATGAAGCTAATCTATCCAAAGAAGAAGAGTAAATACCTTTTTACCGATGTTTTTCCTTGCTCGATCCAGGCTGATATTGATCTCCAAGTTCTTCAGAAGGTCCTGCAATACAATGAGCAACAAGAATGAGACATAATTCCTACTCTACCATGATTAGCTTCATAATGGATCTATGAAAAAAACAAGTTCATCAAACATAGACAAACTTTAAAGGAAACATGCCAAACATAGATTTATATTAATGAAAACAATGTGAGATGCTTACATCCATGGATGTAGGTGCAACAACTTCACCAAGCTCTCTTTGTCCAGACCCTTTCTCAAATAATCCACACACATAATGTTGATGCTTCACTTGATACCTTCCTTATGAGATCATAATTTTGATACTTCACAATTGTCTCCATACCAATACCACTCATGAGATCATAAGTTTGGTATCTCTCAATCTCTATATCTTTTTCACCATGAGAATGCCTC
>JZKD02S2256607.1:14985-36371 GCA_000966675.3 Picea glauca | reverse complement strand
TATTAGTCCATTTTTCTTTCTTATCATCACCGGGTTCATTTTCCTTTCCCAAGGTAATCCGGTACAAGCCTTTACTTCTTAATAAATCTTCCATATGAGATTTCCATTGGAAGTAGTTGGTGCTGGTAAGAAATACATTACTTGTAGAATCCATATTAAATATGCAGATAATATGGATTTAAAAACTGAAACTGATGATCTAGATGGAAAGAGCTCGAAAAGTTATGCGGTCTAAAAAAAAATGGCACTGAAAACAGACTTTGGATGTGAGAGTTATGCCTTTTAAAAAAAAGGCATAAACGGTAACCAAATGACCACGTGATAGTGTAAGCTTCTTTATCAAGTGACCCACTTTTATAAAGATAAGTGTGTATCAGTTTTACAATGAAGTTACTTTATAACAGAAAAGTTGCATGCAAAATAAATAACTCTAAAATAAAATATTAAAGCTACTTATAGCGATTCACTTTTATACTTGAAGTGAAATACACTTTACAATTTTAGCATGAACTTTTTCAAAAACATGTAACAAAAGAGAGACTTGAACTCAAGACCTCTTACTTAATACGACAACTTTTAACCAAATGATCTAGAAAAACATATTGTAATGTTCAGAAGGAGGATTGTTGTTGTTGTTGATGTTGTTGAAGATGACCTTGGAGAGCGTGCTAAAAACAAAACAAAAAACCTATTTTCTCACAAGAAAAAAATTCCGCTTCTCGATGACAACAAGGGTTAGATCTCGGTTAGATTACCCAGAAGATGCACCTTTTCCTATCTGTTTCTGATTTTCCGAGATCGCACAGGGCACGGGGAAAATAGCATACATAGATCTAAAAGAGTAGCAACCCAGAAATAAATAATACAAAACCGAAATAAAACCAAAATACTACTCTGCAAAACTTTAAAAAATGCGTATTCAAGCTTTATACCTCCGGATTTGACTGTAATGGCCATATCTTGCGAAAACAAAAACTTTTTCATGTGAAACAAAATGTGTTCCTGAATGAAACACGTGCTCCAGATGCAATGGAACAATCCTCTCAGCCCAAAAATGTACAAAAATGACAGAAAATGGAGATGAGGAAACTCGGCTTCACGATCTCGATCTACAACAGGAGCGGGTCTTCAAACAGGCTCTGATACCATGTTTGACAACACGACTATTCCAATAGAGAATGAACACCTTCAGTAACCAATCACATAACCAGATAAAATATAAACACACTGATGTTTTCACGTTGTAAAACCCCTACGGGGAAACATCCACGACCCCAACCAACGCGACCACTTGGAGTAGTTTATTAATGACAAAGAAAAAGATTACAGAGAGATTTTACAAGAGAGTTTATCACAATTGATCATTGGAAAATGACCCTCCATGCTCTTTAAATAGAGATCATGGACTAATCGGGTGTTAAGCCACAGATCGATGTTCGTTAAGATCGAGGAGAGTATGAACCGCCCAATCACTCTATGTCGGGAACATATCGTGATCGTCGAATTTCCTAACTACAAATGCATACTAATGCATACTAAAGAAACACACTTTTACGTGATGACACATTAGACCAAGTAGATCTTAACTAACTCCTAAGTGTCTAAATATCCTAACAAGTATAAGAGGCTACCAACTAACTGACAATACAAAGTGGCATCAACTTTGGGAGAAGTATAGGTGGAAACAAGTTTGAATCCAGATTGGAAGGGAGAAGGGGATAGTTTTGAATCTTCCATGTGAAAGCGATGCAGAAGGTCACAAGCATACTTAGTCTAGGAAAAAAAATTCCTTCGTTGGTTTGCAAAACTTGGAGGCCAAGGAAATAATGAAAATATCCTAAGTCGGTAGGTTGGTTTTCACATGGTTTAAAAGTTTTGGATCACTACTAGTGAGGATAAGGACATCAACATAAAGAACATGTATTATGAGATGGATTCCTACTTCTTGGTACAAACACTAGGATCATAATGACATTTAGAAAAGATGGTGTCAAGAATAAAGTTGTCCATTTTGGCATACCAAGCTCAAGGAGCTTGCTTAATACCATAAAGATATTTCTTAAGGTGATAATAAAGGCTAGAGTCATTCTCGACATAGGCAGAAGGTTGTTCCATATAGATTTTGTCTTTCAAATCCCCATGTAAGAAGACTAATTTAGCATCCATATGATGGACCTCCCATTTGTATGAGGTTGCAAGGGCTAGAACAAGGTAGATGGAATTCATTTTGGCTACAGGGGAAAAGGTTTCATTATAGTCAATGCCTTCAACTTGAGAGAATCCTTTTGAAACTAATCGAGCCTTGTGTCTTTCAACACTTCCATGTGGTGCATACTTAGTTATGTAGACCCATTTACATCTGAAAAATTTTCTTCCTTTCGGAAGAGGTAGAAAATCCCACGTATCATTTGCCATTAAAGAACGCTACTCTTCATTCATTGATGTATCCTAATCTGGATGAGTTGAAGCTTTTGCAAATGTCTCTGGATCATGAGTCTTTGAAACTCGAGCCAAAAGAGAAGAGGCTCGCTGAAATTTTGAACATGTCCAATGTTGATATGAAGTATCACTAACTGATTCTCATGTTGAATGAACCCATGTAGGAAGCGGTGGTGCTAGTGTAGGTTCATGTTCAATGGACTAATCTAGAGGATGGTGAGAAGGAAGAGGTGGATTTTCATCCTCACCATCATCATCATCTAAAGAAGAAACCATAATAAGAATATAATAAGGAAAAAATGTTGAAGATAGCTTGTAGGCCGAAGAAGACAAAAACGCCCAATTAGGCTCATAGGCCAAGATATTTTCATCAAATTTAAGATCTCTTCTAATAATAATTTCATTACAATGTGGTTGAAGAAGTTTGTAACCTTTGACATCTTTATAATAACCGACAAATATAAACTTCTCACTTTTAGGCTACAATGATTTCCTTTTCTAATTAGGGATGTGAGCCTAAGCTACATTTCCAAATACATGTTAAAGATCCTTTGTGGGAGTGGGTTTAAACTATGTAATTTTCATAGTTAATGGCTTCCTCCCAATACTTTAGACTTAATCCCTTAGATTGGATCATACAATTGGCCATTTATTTTAATGTGTGGTTCTTTCTTTCAACAACACCATATTTCTATGGTGTATATCGAACAATGTGTTGCATTTGGATGCTCTATGCAATGCAGTAACTTGTAAAATTATTGGTCACATATTCTCCTCCATTATTTGTTCTTAACCTTTGAAGTTGATGACCATATTGTTTTTCTACAAGGGCCTTGTAGGACAAAATGTTTTCAAACACTTCACTCTTAAGTTTTAAGAAGTAAACCCAAGTGTGTCTAGATAAGTCATCCATGAAAGTTAAGAAATACTTGCACCTAGAAAAAGGAGAAGAAAGTGGACCACACAAGTCACTGTGAACAAGCAACAAAGAGGTTGAGGTGTGCCAAGAGGGGTGTTTGTCAAAATTGTTTTGATAATGTTTGTTGAGAACACAATTGGAACAAACACTATCTCTGCAAGAAAAAAGAGGAAGATTGGTCACCATCTGTTGATTACATAGTTGTTGCAATGAGCGATAGATTAGATGACCAAACTGCTCACGCCAAAGTTTGTTCAAGTCATCACTATGAACAACAAAAACTGATGGAAAAAATGATCTAAATTGATCAAACTTATACAACCTGGTAACATCATCAACAATTCTAGTTGCAAGAACATGCTTAGGATCTTTTAGATCTGTGATTATAACTTGGTGAGGTGAAAACTCTACAGTTTTACTATCACCCGAATGAGTGATTTGATATACTGATAAAAGGTTGTAGGAAATATTTGGAACAAATAATACATAATTGAAATGAATATTATCTACTTGAATTTTTATAGAACCTACAACACTAAGAGATCTATCATCACTAACAAATATTTTCTTGGTGGTACATTCATTTATAGTAGAAAATATGGATTTATTCTTAGCCATATGATAAGATTATCCAGAATTAATAAACCACTCATCAGAAGAAGTAGACGTTGCATTGAAGGAGAAACTAGAAGAAGAAAGTGCATGTCCATGAGAAGAACAAGAATAAGTAGAATCAATACTGATGTTGTGCTTCTTCATCGCTACTTCTAAAGCTTCCACATTCTTAAAACATTTGGACTCCTCATGACCATTTTTCCACAAAAATTTCAATGTTTGTCACCAATATTCTTACTTTTAGATTTTGCTCCTTTGTCACCATTATGAGTAGAGGATGGTGGAGAGGGTTTGGGACCCTTGTTTTGCTTGCTATTGTGGCGAGGATGTTACTTCTTGGGATCCTTGGATTTATCTTTCTGCTGGACCATTAAGGCTTTGTTGTATGTATCTGTAGTGATTATCAGTCCAAGTTGAAAAAACTTATCTTTTTCTCAACTCAAAGAATCACAAAAGGACTCAAGAGTGAGATTTTTATAAGCACTCCTTGGAGCTTCCCTAGTGGCATAAAAGATAGTTACAAAAATAGAATATGCACTACCTAGCTTAGTAAGAATAACATATATGCATCAATCTTCCTTTATATCTAGTTCACATTCTATAAACAAAATTCTAAGTGTTTTGAATTTAGACAAGTAATATTCAATATAAGGAAAACCATTTGGAATTAAAGTCATTAACTAATTTTCCAGTTGGTGAGCTCGAACAATATTGTCTTTACCAAACACAACTTCAATATTTTCCCAAGTTTTATCTGGGCTCTCAATTTTTTCAAGGTGAAACCTTAAATCATGAGAGATGGGCATTCTAATTAGTCCATGAGATTCATCATTCGTATTAATCCATTTGGAATACTTGTCATCATCAGTGGATTCTTGTTCTTTTCCCAAGGTAATCCGATACAATCCTTTAATTCTTAATACATCCTCCATATGGGATTTCCATGAGAATTTGTTGGTACTGGTAAACAAAATATCACTAGGAGATGCCATATTAAAATACACAGAAAAAGATGGAAAGATCTCAAAAAAATAAGCTATTTAATAAAAAATAACACTAAAAACAAACTTCAGATGTGAAATTTATTCCCTTGTGAAAAAAAGTATAAATGATAATCAAAGAGCCACGTGAAAATTAGAAGGTGGTCCACATGGTGATGCTCCTCCTAACTATCCCTATAAGCTCACTTTTAAATAAGTTACTTATGAAGTGACCCACTTTTATAGAATAAACGAGAATCACTTTTACATTGAAGTTACTTCGTAAATGAAATTTGTATGCAAAATAACTTAAAATAAAATATTAAAGTTATTTAATAGTGATTCACTTTTATAACTTAAGTGAAATGCACTTTAAAATGAGTGCATGAACTTTTTCAAAAAAAAGTAATGAAAAAATGACTTGAACTCAAGACCTTACCATGTGAACTAACTTTTAATCAAGTAAGATAGTGAAAACCATATTATATTGTTTAGGAGGATTGTTGTTGTTGAAGATGGCCTTGGAGAGCGTGCTCATAAAAAACTCTTTTCAGAAAATAAAAACAATTTTCACTTCTCGATGTCATCAATGATTACATCTTGGTTAGCTTACCTGAAAAATGCAAGTTTTCCCTCTATTTCTGACTTACCAAGATCACACAAAGTGCATGAAAAAGAGCATACGTAGATGTGGAAACCATTTCCATTCTATTTTTTATTTTCCTAGATTGCATAGAGTGCAGGGAAAATAGCATATGCAGATAAAAAAGAGTAGCAACCCAGAAATTAAAAATAGAAAACCTAAATAAAAAGCCGAAATATTATCTCTGCAAAAATTTAAAAGGTCATATTTAGGTTGTTGGATTACTGAGAGGGGGGGTGAATTAGTAATAGAGAAATTTAATCTTTTTTAACCATATAATGCAAGTGTTATATCATTGTAGCATTATCATCCAAAAATTACAAAGTAAATAAACAATGAAAACCATGAAATAATTTTTCTTATATGTCTTGAAGAATTACATTCATTGGAAGCACCAAATTTCTTTTTTTTCCAGCTACAACTAGAAGGAGGCTCCAACCCCCTGGTTTCTCAGGCTATAACCTGAGGGAAGTTCTGACTCCCCAATTCTCTAGCTACAACCAGAAGGGGGCTACAACCCCCTAAGTTCTACGACTACAACCAAAAGGTGGATACAACCACCTATCCTTGCCCCATCCAACCACCCATATAAGTAGAATGATGGAACCACTGTCACACTATCACTATGAGATATACCACTGTACAATTGTGCCAACTTGTACCACTGACCTGCAACCAACTTGTACTACTGCCCTGTAATCAACTTGTACCTGAAACGGACATGTATGAACCAAAATACAACATATACGTGACCTATAGTTCTGAAGCACATGTATGTATGTGCCCTATCTGTTATGCAATCCATGTATGTACACAAACAAACTGTTATGCAACCTGCTTATGCCTTCTGAAAACTAGGGTTTTATTTCTTCTGAAAACTTCTAACCCTCTGTAACTTATTTCACATAGATTTGTAACCTATCACTGTATCCAGACTGTATCTGTACCCTATGCATGAATCCTCATACATAACCTTTACCCCAAAAATATATATCTCTCTCTATTCATGTGCCATAAGTGTGTGTACTCATGAACAAGTATAATAACACTCACATGATCTAGACTTCAAACTATTTATGATATTCATCCTCTCAATACATCAACCAATACAAGCTTTCAACTATGTACCACAAAAACTCTTAGCCATATGCCAAGAAACACAAGATGTGCCTCAACTCTAACAAGAAGTATCAATGATAAATATACTAGCATTGTATTTCTATAGATTTGACTTATACAAAAGATCCCATGCAACCACTAGTCTCTATAGGGAGAATCCTCAAATCTCCATAACCATTTTTCATGCATACATCAAAATCCAACTATTCATAGAAATAAGACATACCTTTTGAAACAATGGATAGATCTAATGTATCTTTGCACTATAGACCTTCCCGAGAGCTTGATCTCAGAATCTAGAACCTCTACATCTTCATCTTCTCAAGTTTCCATGGCTTTACCCACATGTACGCACCCTAATACACTGCTAGGTCGCGTATGTACACACCCTAATACACCGTGAGCCCATGTATGCCTCCAAAATTAGGGTTTTTTAGTATTCACTGCAATTCTAAAACTTTCACCGTCAACCCTTCATACTACCTCAGACTTTCGCAACTTCAGATGTATCAATGAGTACTTGCAATAAGCCTCACGCAACAAAAGGTATTCGATATGTTCAAGTGTGATTAAATGAGAGAGACTTACCTCTTATTTATACTTTCATGTAGCATCCCACTTTCCTTATTTTAGAGAGTTCTCCATTAACTTTATTATTTAAATAATTTATTTTGCAAACACTTTGACTTTTGGGAGCTTCTAGATGACTCATGAGGGTTCTCCAACTTCACATGGCCATAACTCTCTAACTGTGAGGAGTTATGTGATGTTCTACATACCACCAAAAATGACATGACATGTAATATACATCTAGAATAGTATTACCTACAAATATATCAAAACTCATACCATTATCCATCAAACAAACTTGGGTCCATTAGCCAAACCTTTGTGCTACCGGAATTCACTACCAGAATTTCTTCAAGGGTTGACATCAATGACAACCAACCCAATTAATCAACAATCTCCCCCTTTGGCATTGATGGCAACACTCTTATGCAATACTAAAGTCATGTCATGCAATACTGAAGTCATATCACTCATGCTCCCCCTGTGACCATCGTTCCCCTGGAACCATGCCTCTGTGCTTTGTATCTGATAAATCTCTCCCCTTTTTTCATCAATGGCAAAGGTATCTTTCCATATGGGGTTGATCCTCTTAACTGAACTATCATTGGGGATACCCCCCCTAACTGAACTCTTCCTCAAACCGATCTCTCGACATGAACTTTCCTCTTTATGATGCTTCCTCGTGTATATATAAGACATATAAGATAAGCATTCAAAATAATTCATTTTGGAGTAGAAATTACTCTGAGTCTTTGGCAAAGATACTCAAAGGATTCTCTTGCAAGCATTTTTGTAAATTTGTCTACCACTTGTTCTTTTGTGCCCACATATTCAACTCAAATTTTCTTCTTTACAACCTGTTCCTGTAGAAAGTGATACTTTATTGGAAAGTGCTTCATCTTGGAGTGCATCACCAGGTTCTTTGAGATACTCGCTTGTATTATCACAATATATTGGAATGAGTTCATCATACTCAACTTGTATATCTGTCAGAATTTGTTTCATCCATAGAACTCATGTACAACATGATACTACTACAATATACTCTGCCTCGGTTGTAGATAAGGATACTGATGATTGTTTCTTGCTTAACCATGATACTAAACAATCACCCAAGTAGAACGTTGCTCCACTGGTGCTTCGTCGGTCCTCAATGCAACCTGCCCTATCTGCATCTGTGTAGGTAATAAGTGATAGATCCTTTCTTTTTGGATACCATAATCCAAACTCTTATGTTCCTTTGAGATATTTGAAAATCCTCTTCACTGCTAATACATGTAATTTCTTTGGCGTTGCTTGAAATTGTGTCACCTGTCCAACTTCTTGCATTACATATGGTCTGGATGCTGTCACATATAGTAAGCTACCAATCATTGACCTGTATTTCCTCTGGTTTGTAGACTTTGAATCATCATCTTTGCTCAAATTGCAACTGGTTTGCATAGGAGTGGTAACTAGTTTAAAATATTCCATTCCAAACCTCTTTAGCATTTCTCTGATATACTTAGTTTGAGAAATAAAAATTTCTTGGTTGCTTTGATGTATCTGAAGAACCAAAAAGAAGGATAATTCTCCAAGTAATGACATTTCAAATTCATTCTGCATATCCTTTGAAAATTTCTGGCTTAACCTATCATCAATACTCCCAAAAATTAATATCATCAACATAAACTTCAATTAATAAAATACTATCTTGAGTTACCTTGATGTAGAGGTTGTTTTTTGCACTTCCTTTTCTAAACCCTGTCTGCTGTAAATATTTATCCATTCTAGAGTACCATGCTCTAGGAGCATGTTTTAGACCATACGAGGCCTTCTTCAATTTACACACATAATCTGTGTTCTCTGACAATTGAAATCCTTTTGGTTTTTCAATGTGGACTTCTTTTTTAAGTTTCTCGTTCATAAAAAACGATTTCACGTCCATCTGATACACTTTAATATTATTGTAGCATGCATAAGCTAGGAGCAATCAGATTGCTTCCATTATGGCAACTGGAGCAAATGTCTCTTCAAAGTTGATTACTTCAACTTATGTGTATCCTTTACATACCAATCTAGCGTTGTTCCTTGTAACCTGTCCATCTTCATTCAATTTATTTATGAATACCCACTTTGTGCCAATCACATTCTTATTCTTTGGTCTTGGAACCGATTCCCAAGTGTCATTCTTCTCTACTTGATCCAATTCTTCATCCATGGCCTTATTCCAAAATTCATCCTTGTGGGTCTCTTCAAAACTGTTTAGTTCAATCGTAGATGAGAGTGCTAGGTGTGTTTGTTCTGGTGAATGGATTGTTCTTCCACTCTCGACTCCTACATCTTTGTTTCCAATAATCTGATCTGAAGGATTATTCTTCTGTACTCGTTTTCTAGATTTCTTTGGAGGCACTTGTTGAACTTGCTCTTCTACTTCTGTCTGATCCTCTTCATCTCCCCCTTCTACTTATTCTTCATCTTCTTCTTCTTCATAAAGTTGTCCCATTGATTCATTTTCTTCTTCCTTTAATTATCGTCCACCTGTTTCATCAATTGTTACATTAATGCTTTCCACAAATTTGTTCAACCTCAAATTGTAACACTTGTATGATTTCCTTGTACTTGAGTAACCAACAAGTACTCCTTTGTCCACACGAGAGTAAAACTTTCCCATTCTATCATATTCTCATTTGATGTAGCATTTTCTTCCAAATACTCTGACGTGCTTCACATTTGTTGGTCTTCATTTCCATAACTCATAGGGAGTTTTTTCAGTGGTGTTTCTGAACATTACTTTGTTTTGAATGTGAACTGTTGTATGCATTGCATGTGTCCAAAATATATTTGTCAATTTGGAATCCATTAACATTGTTCGAGCCATTTCCTGTATTTTCTTGTTCTTTCTTTCAACAACTCCATTCTGTTGAGGTGTCCTAGCTACAAAGAATTGCCTTTTTATTCCATGCCTACTGTAGTAGTTCATAAATTCCTTTGAAGTGAACTATCCTCCATTATCGGATCTCAAACATTTTTTAAATCCATTTTTGAATCCATTTCTAATCTGGGTGGATATCGATGTCCACCCACTTTTTTCAACTGGCTCAAAATAGTTTTCTATCAATTTTGCCAATTTACTATTTTTAACAATTTTAACTTTCGGGGCCATTTTGAGAGCCTAAATGAATGTTTTTCGGGATATAGATTCTTAATGATATCTGAAGGCATGATTGAGCCCCCAAAATGAATCTCCTCGATGATACCTTTCCAATGGGCTATCATACGCCTAAAACAAAGATCACATGCAAAAGTTACGACCTCGAGAAGTTGATGTACTAACTTACCCAAACGGGGCCCACATGAGTTTTGGCGCTTCATCTCCTAGGGCTAGGTCTTTGGATGTCTAGGGTTTTTGACATTTCGGTTTATTGTAAAAAGGCCTTTAGAGCCTCATTGTAATCATTTTATTGTGAATGCAAGTAGCCGTCACATATCTTCTCAGAGATAAGCTGCCACCATTCTAGCGAGTCATTCACTTTGTATTTTTACAGACTCTGTACATTTATTTCATTAATATAAATCGTGTATTACTGTATATATGTGTTTACAGTTTCATCTCTGATACATTTCTGTTATATTATTGGATATCTGCGATATCTCTGTGCATTTCTTTATTATATCTCCGCTCTTATTTCGTGCCGAAAATAATCCGGATCAATTTCATTTTCAACCATTTCCTTGTAGACCTTGAAGTTTTCAAAAGCTTTTGACTTGTTCCTGAGAAAGAAAACTGTAGTCAATCTTGTATAATCATTAACTAATAACATAAAATATTTCTCACCTTTTAAACCCTTTGTTGTAGTTGGTCCAACTAGATCAATATGCACAATTTACAATGGTCTTGTTATTGAATATTCTTTTGATTTAAACCTGATCTTTGTTTGCTTTCCTTGTTGACAATGCTTGCATAACGTATTGGGTGGTTTCGTAATCTAGGGAATTTCTCTAAATGCTTCCTTTTTGTTGACTTTGACAAGGTTATCAAATTGTATGTGACCCATTCTTCTGTTCCATAGCCAAATTTCATCTTCCTTTCCTAGACAACACTTTTCATTTCCAATTTCACTTAGTACATATATGTTGCTTGAAGTTCTTGCAGTTGTTGCAGTCAATTTTCTTGAACCTTCTTTTCTTATCTCACACTTTTGTGAATCTAAAGTAAATTTATGACCTTGGTCACACATTTAACTCACACTTAGAAGATTATTTTTCATATCTTCTACTAGTAGAACATTTTCTACCTTGGTATTCTTGTTTCCAATTATGACTGTGCCTTTTCCAATGATTTTAGTTGAATCATCATTTTCGAAGGAGACTAATCCATCTCTTTCCTTTCTTAATTTAAGAAACCTCTCTTTATCACCTATCATGTGTTTTGAGGAGCCACTTTCAACATACCAACCATGTTTCTTCTTCTTAGCTTGTAGAGCGAGTGTGCATTCTTCATTTCTATACCGATTCTTCTTTCTTATCCATGTTCTCTTATGAGGTTCCTGTCTATGACTGTTGATTTTCTGTTGTGGTTCTCTAGGAGGAACTATCAATCTTCATTCTTTGGCCATGTTCCCAAATTTGTTATACTTGCAGTATTCCACTTCAGTGCTCAATGATTCAAACCTGTTGCAACTTCTTCTCTGTGTTTCACTAGGCCTTGTTGTAACCCTTTTGTGTATAACTTTCAAAGTTGTTTATGTTCTTTCTATTATCTCTGCAATTCATAACTTTATGTACAAAATTATTACATGCATAAAATAAACCAAAAAAGATAGTTTGATACCTGGGAGTTGAAGATCTTCTGAAATGAGTTTCTCTTATGAATCCTTCTTCTTCCTGAGGCTTATATGTCGGTCGTTGATTCTAAAATATAAATCTTCGCAGTGGAGGAGTATCCCCGTAATATTTTGTGTAGGTCTTCATATCCCCTTTGATTGTTTCTACATAGTTTTTTGGATATGTTTCTTGTTTTGTTGTTTTGGAGCTTGATCCCTTTTCTGACTGATTGTATCCAAGTTCGTACTTTTCATGATGGGGCTTTTGACTGTTGATAATGTCATCCAAAACTTTTGAGTTGTTCTGAATATTTTTCTTTTGAAGATCCTTTCTTAATGTGACAATCTCTGCTTTCAAATTTCCAATGATCATATCTCTTTCTTCTAGCTATTCTTTGATTGCTTCTTCAATTCTTTTATCTTCTTCTATTTGAACCTTCAAATTTGTGATCATTTTTTCTAGTTCCTGATGTTGATGATTGCAACTATGTGAGACATTCTCCATATTACAAACCTGTGAGATGTGGATCGTTGCAACTATGTGAGTCTTTCTTTTAACTTACAAACCTGAGAGAAATCCCTTAAGAAGGGTACGTGGTTCTTGCCTGAGACTGAGATGGAACGTATAGATGACCTCCTTCATTCAGAGAGTTGAGAAGAACTCCAGATGATTATCCAGTGGGAAAAATGATCTGTTTAGTTATACGTGCCTGTGGCTGAGCACAAGGTGAATGTGTGAAACCCCAAAGGGTTGGGTGCATCATCATGTGAACGTAAATGAAGATGATGTATTATCCTCCTCTGAGCAACATAGTTGATGATAAAACTCCAGACGATTCTCCTGTGTGAGGCAGTGGGAAAGAAGATCTGTAGAGTGGACGTGCTTGTGGACGAGCACAGGTGAACGTGTGAAGATCCAGTTCTCATGTGTAATGCAGTGAGCCAGAGATATGTACATCCCTATGGATGTGACCCTAGTGGATGAGAACTAGTGGCTGTATCAGATCCTTTTCTATATTGTACAAGATTCATACCTGTCTATAACCCTAATTGTAAATGTAAAGGGTACAGGTCGGCCCTACCTTAATGTAACTGGAAATTAATGTAAAATATAATTAATCTGGTTAATATTAATTATATTATAAGCTAAGTGAGGTTGGCCCTATTGTGCCAATAGACACTTATATTGACATGATTAGGTTAGTATAAGTAAAGATAAAATCCCCTTTGAGGAAACATATCTTTCATGTGATTTTGGAAATTTCAGCAAGTACACTTCTTTGGAAAAGGTGCACACCTCTCTTGGGTGCTATATTTATAGGGTTTGGGCACCCTATTGTGTGCTAGGGTTTATCTTTGTGGTGAAGGTATTTCTATTGAATAATATAGAAAAGGATTTGGATGGGTTTTCTTCCTTGGTTGAGAAGGGTTTCCCAGGATACTTCTTGTGTTCTTGTGCATGGTGCTTCTTCTTGTGATCTTGGTTGCTGCAACAATTATGGTTATGGTTAAATGCTAAAATGGAATAAAATTCACGCTTAACCTATATTATTGAAAACTCAACATGGTATCAAAGCATAGGTCTTGAAAGAACCCATTGCACAAGCATCCACCAAGTCTCAACACAACTTTTGCAGAACCGTATGATCCTTCTAGTGTTTCCAGAAAATTTCGTACGACCTTCCTTTCAGTGGTGATTCAACCCTCAATACTTGGAAACTGGGGCTACTTTTGGTGTCTAAGAGTATGTTATCTTCCAATGCATATCCAAAAGATCTCAAAACGAAATTCCAATAAATTTTGATTTTTGGCCCTAGGGTTTCTAGGGTGCGGAAATTTCCCGCAGGATATTAATTCTAGGTTTCTGAAGAAACATTTTCCTAAATCAACGAGCATCTCTGTGATACTATGAAATTGATTGTTGGAAGTCATAAGTCCAATATAATCCAATTTTTCTAATTCAAACTAATCATTAGGTTTTCAAAATCCAATTGGCGAGAATTTGAAGAAACCAATCAAATGAAGAACAAAGCATCAGTAGAAGATAGGCTTGATGGAGAAATCAAATTCAGCTCCTAGAAATAAAGGCTTCTAGTCACTCTTGAAGAATATGACCTCTTGGATGTGACAACTAAAACCCTACCAACCACAACTACAAATATGGAGAATAAGATAAGAAAGCAAGAAGATGCCAAAGCAAGAAAATTAATCATCTACTCAGTAAGAGACCACCTCTTACCTCGGATTGCCAACCTAAAGACAACCTATGATATGTATGAAGCCTTAAAAGGAATGTTTGAAAGTGACAACACCTTCAGAGCTCTTACCCTAAAGAGCCAAATTCAAATTACCAAGATGACGAAGGGTGATTCAGTTTCCATGTTCTTTATGAAGCTATCAAAGATTAAGGAACAACTATATACCATCGGGGAAACTGAAAAGTCTTCATTAAATTTAGGATATCAAAGAAGAGACGTTTCAGAAATTTAGTGCTTCAGATGTGACAACTATGGACACTATGCAAGAAACTTTCCAACTAGGAAGAAGGGAAGACAATAAGCTTCCACCACTGACATTGATCCAGACCCACCTTAAAAGAATGAAAAAAATAGAGAGGAGAAGTACTTCCTCTAAAACTAAATCATGACTACAAACTAGGTAAACCAATTGATTTCAAATGTTATAGTTGATTGCATTTTTTGAATAAATACCTAGTATGTGAAACCTCAAAGACTTCAAGGCACATCCCGAGAAAGTAAAAGAAATCTTCAAAGATATCCTTCAGTTATGAGACACCTTATTGATGATGAGCCTCCATGTCCTAGAGAATCCACAAGATAATAGGTATGGAAATATGCCATAACAAGAATAATACTAGTATATCTTAAAGAATGATGCATAAGATATTATTCAGGAACCAGAAGGGAAGTATGTAGTAACTTCCTAGTTGATCTAGAAGATCAAACATGCAACTGATGGAAGTGTTTAGAAATACAAAACAATATATATAGCTAGAGGTTTCTCACAAACATAGGGAGTTTTCTATGATGAGACACTTGATCCAGTGAACCTGATACACTTCCATCCATACTATAATCCATGAGTTGGAAACTATATCAGATAGATATATTCTTGATGAGTTTGGATTTCAGCAAGAGTGTTGCTAATCCAAACCTATATCATTACAGTATTGGTGACGAGAGCTTGATCCTGATGATTTATTCAGAAAGAATTGTTGTTGGATATAAGTAATCCTTGACTTCTGAATACGAGATGAAGAATCTGAGTATGATTCTCTACTCCTTGGGACAAGAAGTATGATAGAGGACCAATGAGATTTTCCTAAGTCAAGTAAAATATATAGTGAAAATATTAAAGAAGTTTAGTATGAAAGGATTCAAAATCCACCATAATAGATTTAAAGAAGAATATTGATGATGATTAAGACGAGATTGATCCACAACTAATTGGATCACTGACGTATTTGGTTAACACCTGACTTGATTCATTCCATGCATTAAATGTGCTTAGTCACATCATGAGTCAACCGAGACAGACAACAAGAAACACATGTATTGAGATATATATAAGGCACAATTAGATATGACCTGGGATATGTCGATTTAGATTGAGAAGAAAAGTATAGTGGACCAGAAGAGCACATTTGGTTGATGTTGTATCGTGAAGTTTTGCATGGTTTCCTAGTACAGTAGGAAACAAAACTTTGTGGCCTTGAGTACCACAGAGGCAGTGTATATAGCATCGAGTGTGCGAAGAAATGTGGCTTCACAAGATTCTGACATATTTACTTGACCATAAGATGTGTCCTATAATGATGACCAAGATCCGTGTGAAAATATCCTTAAAGAACCCAGTGCTTCCTGATGGATCAAACATGATGAGTTGAAATATCCTTATATCAGAGATATGATGCAGAGGAAAATCGTACACATACATTACCTTCCTACACATGAGCATATTGCATACATCTTCACCAAACTAACTTGGTGGAGAATACCTTTCTATTTGAGAGGGAGTATTGATGACCCCAGCCAAGACAAAATTCAGAGTACATCCATGTGAGACTTGGCATGATGAAGAATGCCTTCCTAGATGAGACATAGTGTTGATGATTGCAGCTATGTGAGACATTCTCCAGCTTACAAACTTGTGAGATTTGGATCATTGCAACAATGTGAGTCTTTCTCTCAGCTTACAAACCTAAGAGAAAGCCACTAAGAAGGGTATGTGGTTATTTCTTGAGACTGAGTTGGAACATAGAGATGACCTCCTCCATTCAGAGAGTTGAGAAGAACTCCAGATGATTATCCAGTGGGAAAAGCGATCTGTTGAGTTATACGTTCCTGTGGCTGAGCATAAGGTGAATGTGTGAAACCCCAAAGTGTTGGGTGCATCTTCATGTGAATAGTAATGAATATGATGTATTATCCTCCTATGATCAATGGAGTTGATGAGAAAAATCTAGATGATTCTCCTATGTGAGGCGGAAAAGAAGATCTGTAGAGTGGACATACCTGTGGACGAGCACAGGTGAACGTGTGAAGATCTGGTTCTCTTGTGTAATGCAGTGAGCCAGAGATATGCACATCCCTATGGATGTGCCCCTAGTGGATGATCACTAGTGGGTGTATCAGATCCTTTTCTATATTTTACAAGAGTTAGACCTGCATGTAACCCTAATTGTAAATGTAAAGGGTACAGGTCGACCATACCTTAATGTAACTGGAAATTAATGTAAAATATAATTAATATGGTTAATATTAATTATATTATAAGAAAAGTGAGGTCGATCCTATTGTGCCAATAAACACTTCTATTGAAAAGATTATGTTAGTATAAGTAAAGGTAAAATCCCCTTTGAGGAAACATATCTTTCATGTGAGTTTGGAAATTTCAGCAAGTACACTTCTTTGGAAAAGGTGCACACCTCTCTTGAAAACTAGAGT
The DNA here is from genome assembly GCA_000966675.3 of Picea glauca. Lineage (NCBI taxonomy): Eukaryota > Viridiplantae > Streptophyta > Pinopsida > Pinales > Pinaceae > Picea > Picea glauca. The sequence continues at coordinate 19,314 of JZKD02S2256607.1, read as the reverse complement.
TATAGGGTTTAAGCACCCTCTTGTGTGCTAGGGTTGATCTTGGTGGTGAAGGTCTTTCTCTTGAAGAATATAGCAAAGGATTTGGCTGGGTTTTCTTCCCTTGTTGAGAAGGGTTTCCCAGGATACTTCTTGTGCTCTTGTGCATGGTGCTTCTTCTTGTTATCTTGGTTGCTGCAACATTTATGGTTATGGTTAAATGCTAAAATGGAATGAAATTCATGCTTAACCTAGATTATTGAAAACTCAACACCCAAGTGTCTTCTTTCTTGTCTAGTTCCGCTTGTAGCTTCTTGTTTTTCTTCTTTTATCTTCTTATAACTTCTATGGCACACAACAATTATTCTCGGTAGTCAACTTATTCCTCTTCATATTCTTCTTCGGCCTCTTCATATTTTTATTCGGTGTCTTCTTTGGCAGAGTCTTCTACTTCCATGAATAGAACTCTTTATGTCTCACTGTCACTGACTTCATCTTCATCCGATGATGAGATGTCTTCTTTGGTGCATAAGATTTTCTTGAAAACTTTCTTTGTGGTTATTTTTCCTTAATATGTTTGTTTTCTCTTTGAGTAATTTTCATCATTCCTATTATTTTTCTTATGAGGACATTTGTCAGAAAAATGACAAATACCATCACAATTAAAACAAATCAAAGGAAACTTACCTCTATATCTGTCGTTGGTTCCCTTGTTCAATCTTCTTAAGAAGTTGGCCACTCCTTCATAATATTCTGAGATGTCATTGTTGTTGTTATGTTCTTTTTCTTTTTGCTTTCCCTTTTGATTTGACCTTTTGGATTCTTTAAAAGTTGCTTCTTTTATATCTGGATTTTCCTGTTCAGTTCTCATTTCATATGCTGTGAAGATTCCATGTAGTTTGTCTATGCTTATTCAGTCTAGATCTACTATTTCTTCTAGTGCTGATATCTTAGGCTCAAATCTCATAGGAAGAGATATTAGTACCTTTTGAACAATTACATATTCTTTGATTTCTTCTCCCAATCCTATGATTGCATTTATTGTTTCATCGAATCATAAGAAATAAGCTACAATATTCTCATCTTTCTTCATCTTTAGTTTTTCGAACTGACCTCTGTAAGTTTGAAGCTTTTCTTCTTTGACTTTTGAATCTCCTTCATAAATATTTTGAAGTTTGTCCTAAATATCTTTAGAGGTTTTACAATGTATAACTTTGGTGAATACTGATTCACAAAGATCATTTAGAAGTGCATTTGTGGATTTGGAATTATTTTGACCGATTTTTATTGCTCTTTCATTTGTCGATGGAACTGTTGGTTCTTTGTATCCATCTACAACTGATTGCCAAATTTCAAATCCCTGTGCCTGTATATATTTTTTCATCCTTCTGCTCCAAAATGCATACTTATGTCCATTAAACTGTGGTATTCCATTTTTATGCATGTTGTTGCTCTCCATGATCTACCTTTCAGTGGTTAAACTGATTTTTGAAGGAACCTGCTCTGATACTAATTGTTGTATTACTGAGAGGGGGGTTGAATCAGTAATAGAGAAATTTAATCCTTTTTAACCATATAATGAAAGTGTTATATCAGTGTAGTATTATCATCCAAAAATTGCAGAGTAAATAAACAATGAAAAAATGAGCAATCATACACATACACAATACACCAGTGTTTTTACGTGGAAATCCAAAGTGAGAGAAAACCACATAATGTTTTTTATTATACGTATTGAAGAATTACATTCATTGGAAGCACCAAATTCCTTATTTTTCTAGCTACAACTAGAAGGAGGCTCCAATCCCTTAGTTTCTCAAGCTACAACCTGAGGGAAGCTCCAACTCCCCAATTCTCTGGATACAACCAAAAGGAGGCTACAACCCCCTAAGTTATCCGGACACAACCGGAAGGTGGCTACAACCACCTATCCTTTCCCCATCCAACCACCTTGAAATATAAGTAGAATGATGGAACCAATGTCACACTATCACTGTGAGATATACCACTGTACAACTGTGCCAACCTGTACCACTGACTTGCAACCAACCTGTACTACTGCCCTGCAATCAACTTGTACCTGAATTGAACATGTATCAACCAAAATACAGATACATGACCTGTAGTTATGCAACACACATATGTACACACCCTATCTATTATGCAACCCACGTATGTACGCGACCAAAATGTTATGCAACCTGCGTATGCCCTCTGAAAACAAGGGTTTTCTTTGTTCTGAAAATTTTTGACCCTATGTAGCTTATTTCACATGGATCTATAACCTGTCACTATATCCAGACTATATATTTACCTTATGCATGCATCCTCATACATAACCATTACCCAAAAACTCTATATCTCTCTCTAGTCATGTTCCATACATGTGTGTACTCATGAACAAGTATAATAACCCTCACATGATCTAGACTTCAAACCATTTCTGATATTCAGCCTCTCAATACATCAACCAATAAAAGTGATCCAGGTTGATATTGGTGGCCACCCACTTTTTCCAACTGGCTCAAAATAGTTTTATGGAATTTTTGGTAATTTACTATTTTTAGCAGTTTTTAACTTCCAGGGCCATTTTGAGGCCCTAAACGATGGTTTTTGAGAAAACAGGGAGAAACATGGAATGTAGATCAATGTTTCTCACCCAAAAGTTGTATTTCTCGGTTAGATCTTTCCAATGAGCTATCGTGCACCCCAAACGGAGATCGTAGGCCAAAGTTACGCCCCTAGGAAGTTGACGTATCAACTACCCCCATCGAGGCCTGCAAACCTTTTGGATTTTCATCTTCTAGGGTTAGGGTTTTGGATTTTCCTTATGTTAAAAAGGCACTTAGAGCCTCATTGTAATAATCATCTTCTTACGAATGTGAGTAGTCATCACATCTCTTCTCAGTGATAAGCTGCCACCATTCTAGCGAGTCTTTCACTCTGTATTTTTACAGTCTTTGTACATTTCTTTCATTAATATAAAATGTGTATTACTGTATATCTGTGTTTATGGTTGCATCTCTGATACATTTCAGTTATATTATTGAATATCTATGATATCTCTGTGCATTTCTTTATTATATCTCCATTCTCATTTTGTGCCAAAAATAATCCGGATCAGTGGTATCAGAGCAGGCTGCTCTTGATCATTTTTTTCAGTGCATGTCCCCGATGAGGTCTAAGTATAGAAATTTGGGTCTTACGCTTGTCTCTCTTGAAGACAATTTCTCTCGCACACCCAAGAAACCCTCAATGGTGGAAGAAAAGAAAACCGACGGAGCAAACGATCCTATCAGTCTGTTTCTTGAGCAAGCTCTCATGTGACAGAGGGATGAAATGATGGAGAATTTTTCCCACATCCTTCAATGCCTCCCGATAGCAATAAACACATCTTCATCAAGCGGCCACTTTGGAAGCACCTCGCCTTTCAAGGTAGAAGTTAATTTTGATATTCCTATATTTGAAGGATAGATAGATGCAAAAGCCCTAGACAAATGGTTAAATCAGTTAGAAGGTTATTTCTCTGTTCACAATTTTTCCGACAGAGAAAAGATCACCTTCACACTCCTTAAGGCTCTCCCTCATGTCAAACATTGGTGGGAAACTTACTGGGAGAAAAGTTCCACAAACAAGTCTGGAATATATGGGACCGAGCCTGTTAGGTTATGAAAAAGGTATAAATATCTTCCTTTTTCCCACATTTCATGATATCATCTTGATTGACTTTTCGATTATTTAGGAGAAAATAGAATAGAAAATGAATAATATACTCTTTTGTGTTATTGTTGAAGTTATATTACATAGAACCCAAAATATGATTGAACTTGTCTGGTTTTATTACAGGATTGGTTAAATATTATCTAACCCAAGATAGCAAAGGAAATCTTGAAGATGCGCAAACTATTGGAGGTTGAGGACTGTAGGGGGCAAGGCAGTTTTGAAGATGATTGAGTTTATTAGATTGTAACTTTATAATAGTAAATCATTTCTAAGGATCTCTCGATCCTCAGGATAGCTTAATTTACCCATATTATTGTAATATATAAGGGGTAAATAGATCTTGAAAAGATATAGAAGAATTGCATCCAAGAACTCAGAACTTAGAATTGCTATGCGTTAGTAGTTTTTGTAAAATGTTGTACCAGCTATGAAATTAATAAAAGCTTTGAGCAGTTTTACCATTTCTATTTACTGAATTTCAAATAGCAGTGCTTCTAAGGACCAAGCGCCCAACTGAAGGAGTTACTGTTCGACCTGTAATTGTATCAGTTCAATTTTTGTTTTGTGATTCGATTCTCTTTTACAGTAGTTAAATGAATGCATAAGTGTGTTGATGATTTCATGTCAATT
>JZKD02S2256596.1:22079-36372 GCA_000966675.3 Picea glauca | reverse complement strand
TTCATGGTATCAACTATAGCTTTCTTCAAGTTACATTTGTATATCCAATTCTTACGCATACTACTTAATGTAGATACTATGTGCATTGAAAACTTCACTTCAAACATATGCATTGGAATCTTCTCTTCAAAGATAGAGTTTTAGCAACTATTATACTTATTAGTCTCCAAGAACTTAATCATATCAGATACATCCTTATTAACATGATGAGTTTCATAAAAAAATTCAACCATATTTTCAAACATCTTTGAGTAGCATTTTCTCAAGAAAAAAGACAACCCATTTGGGAGATGTTCTATTATCCTCTTCAAAGACCTACACCAATCGGCACCTATGAACTTAGGACATTCCACTATATGAATTAACATCTCATGGAAATTCACTATGACTAAGCTTTAACGAGGTGGTCATACTAGAGACTATCTTCTTGCACCAAGGGAATGAATTAGCCTAATTCACCTTCATGAACATCCTTCACAACATCATAAATGAAAATCCTATATTGGAGGATTGGAACTTTCTCATATCAAGGAAGGACTCCTTCCTATCTCAAGTGGAGTATTGCACATTCCAATCACACTCAACACTGTCAAGCACAACAAACTCCATGGTCCATTAACAATTTTAGATGCACACTTGGAGCATAAAGTCTTAGTATGCTCCCATGAACAAGTGATGTTAGCATCCGGGTTGCAGCTAGCCATGTTAACATATCACTTGTTCAGAGTATTAAAATATTGTACAAACAAGACCATAATCCACCACAAATTCCAACATTTGTGGTGGTTAACTTCCGTGATTACATTGGTCCTTCCTGGAATCCTATAAATCCAACGTATTTACCAATTGTAATTATATAAAGGGGAGGGAATACATATGTTCCACCTAAAATAGCATGTGCATTAACAATACATAAATATCAAGGCGTGACATTACCAAAATTTATAACAAACATTGTGTTGTGGCCACAACAACCCCCCTTTTTTTCTTTTTTCTTTTACAAGCGAAATGAAAGGGTCCCCTACTAAAATTTCAATCCTATTGCCTAATACTCTACCACTTGAGCCTAATGTTATGTCTTTGCCTACTTTGAGGGAGTTGGAGGTTTTATATTGTTGGATGATTGTTATTTATGGGTGTTGATTATTCCTTTCCATCTAATGATTTATAATGTCTTCATGATGCTTATTGACCAATGATGTTTCGTTGACATTTGTTTCAAATATTTGTTGATTTTGAAGTGTTTGATGATACTATGTGGCTGCAAGGTCTAATGTTATATTGCATGTCCTAGATGAGGTTGTGGCTAATTATTTTTTGATTGACTAATTCAAAATTTTCATCCTCTTGTTGACATGTTATGCTTCATGACTTCATAATTATGCTCTCGCATATAGATTCTAATCTTCTGCTTCAAATTAGCCCATGTAGTCTTAGGACACTCATCTACAGTCACCATATTATTGTTCAATAAACCTAAAATTCTCTTATAAGTTGGTTTAAAGGCATGGAATAAATTGTTTATTGTATTAGCTAGGCTACTTTTGATTGCATGGATGATCTCATTCTTTTGTTTTGTAGGAGCAGGTTTGCAGAGCCCCTTTGATCACATTACCACTCCAACCTTGAGAGGCCTATGGGGGAATTTGTTGATCCTTTTCTATAACCTTGACTTTGATCCTTACTGAGCCTCCTCTTTCTCTATTTTCTTAAGGTCTTGAGCTTCTAAGTCTGTAGGATCCACCTTTCCTATAAACCCATCCCCGAGCCTCTTTGGATTGATCTCTACCAGATTCTTCTTTTGGCCTTCCCTCTTTCTAGAAACCCAGGCCCAAGGCCTATTGGGTTTTCTCCTTCTTTTCCCTTATTATTTCCTCTAACCAAATATCATAGTTGGATTCTTCCTATCAAGAGTCGTCCAACGACTATAACCATACTTAAATATGAGTTATAAATTGAAAGTTATGGAGTCTCAAAGTTTCCTAAGTCTTCACTCACCTTTTCCACCTCACTGCCACGTGGCTTCCATGTGTTTCACTCTCGCTTGTTCCATCCGACTTGGTACAGACACATGGTGTTGATGTGGCACACACGACCTGCCCTGATCATTATCGGTCTTTGTCCTAACTCTTCTTCCCAACCTTCCGATCACATACTCTGACAACAATGTTGGAGCTTCATCGTCCCTGGTATTCACACTCTTCATTGTCGAAGTTCTTCTCCATTAGAGTAAATCTACTCCTAATATCACAATTCACTTTGATGACCCTACCTCGATGAATGGTTGGGATTGTATTCCACTCGCTATTCGATTGACAACCTTCATTCATTCTCGAAGTTGATGGCCTTACAACTACAGTACCCACAGTGAAGATATTTATTTATGTTTCTCAGTTACAAAATGTTCCTTCACTGCCTCAGATTGAATCCTTGTCTTCTTATTTCACATAGAAATGTTGTTCGCAGTTGAATTCTTTGGTGAATTACATAGGCTCTTTTGAAGCTAAGCCCCTTTTCCTTCCAAGAAACCAACATCAAGACCACATGATTATTACTTTGAAAAGTTTCTCAAGCTTAAACCTCGAGTAGATTTCCAAAGAGAAACTCTCCCAAGCCATTGATATTTTCCCTGAGTGAACAGTTGGAACTTTTGCATACAACAGTATTCGGGTTACAACTTGGATGGTCATATTTAACACTCTGAATGATCTTCTTCAGACTCCGAATGAATTTTAATCGTGACCATTGATTGTCACTGAAAGGACGATCCAGATTTTTTGTATGCAAAATGAATCTATGGGGGAATATTCTTTGATACCCCTTGTCAATACCATGAAACTTCACATTTTTCGAGTGCCAAATAATCATCTTCGAATACACGTCATCACTTTTTTCTGGATTTAAACCTTCAACACACGAATCAAAGAAGGAATATTCTTCAATTATTTTCTTCGATACCTTTTCACTAGTGCATTGGAACGTGCCACAAAATGGCTCTTCCGATGGACTGTGGGGATTGGTTCTAGATCTATTAAATGATTAGATCTCACTCTCAGAGTTGATGAATCGATATGGGAATGGGATATGAGTTAGAAAGACTCTGATGTAAATTTATGAAAACACACACTATGCTCTTTTTGAGGTATGATGGACCACTAACCAGAACAGTTGATCTGGTGGGTTTTCTCTTTTGCAGGTTTGAGAATTAATGGTCTAGATTAACCCAGGGTTCTAGTCAATGGTTGTTGAGTGAGAAATTGTAAACAACCATATATTTTACTACAGGTGTCAGAATGAGGCCTGTGATACCTTGTTGGAAAGGTATCAGACAGAGGAACACAATGGTGATGATGAAGAAGGAGAAGATGAGGTTCAGACTCCCCTTCAAAATAATATGGTTGATGATGAAGAAGGAGAAGATAAAGGAACAGATCAAGAAATTCATTGTTTAGGTGACACCTCTACCTCTCCTCATTTAGCTCAGTCTGCCTATGAAGAGTCCCTTATGAAGAGATAGCTAAATGAATTGAGTAAAGAAGAGAAAACAAAAGAAAATCAAAACAAGTACAACTTGAGGTCCAAATAGAAGGAAGAAAAGCTTAGTACTTCCCATCATCCTAAGAAATCAGAAAATTATTCCAAAACAATGACTACAACCAGTAAAGAAAATGAGGAACAAAACAATCAACCTATGATTAAGGCCCATGTTCCAGAAATTAAAGAGATCATGAAATCTCCTTCTTCTTTCAGCTTTGAAAATGAAATACAGAAAATTAAAATTCCAGACCCATTTTTAGAGTTGATCAAGAATGGAGAATTCAAGAGGTACCTTTCGAAAATGTTGCACCATGAGCCTACCCAATCAACAAATTCAATGAATTTACAAGATGAAAAACCAACAGTCGTATTGGGGCCTTTGGTAGAAGATAGGGATGACTCCTCTCCTCCCTTTTACACCTCATTGAATATTCATGAGAAAATTTTTCATAATTGCTTGATGGACTCAGGTGCATCTCATAACTTAATTCCTAAAACTGTCGTGGATGAGCTGGGTCTTGAAATTACCAAAACATATCATGATCTATACTCTTTTGAATCTAGGAAGGTGAAATGCCTTGGAGTGATTAAATACCTAGTTGTTACCCCGTTTGAATTGCCCATGAACAGTGTGGTCATGGATATTGTAGTGGTCGATGTTCCCCCTAAGTTTGGGATGTTATTGCCAAGGTATTGGATTAAAATATTGGGGGGGACATTGCATATGGACCTCTCATATGCCACTATTCTTGTGTTTGGAGGTGAACACAGAAGGTTGTACAAAGAATCATAACTCGCTTAAATTATTAGTGATGAAGCTAATCCCACAAACCATCCTATTTATGCAGTTGACACTGATTTTGGATCCAGTATTTTGCAACTTACTGCTGTTCCCCAGACACCCTTGGAAATAAAAAATAAAAATAAAAAAATCCTCTAATTATATGTGAGACACCTCCTCAAGTTACCCAAGTTTGAAAGATATATTTTGATGGGCCCTCTTCTAAAGAGAGTGTTGGTGCTAGAGTGATTTTTATTTCTCCTTCTCAAGAAGTCATATCCTTGTCTTATAAGTTGGAGTTTGAACTACAAATAATGTTGCAGAGTATGAGGCTCTAGTTTTGGGGCTGAGGGAAGCTAAAGATATGAAAATTGAGGAGTTATTAGTTTTTGGGGATGCAAAATTGATTGCGCATCAGGTAAGAAATCTGTATCAAGCAAATCATCCAAGGTTGAGGAATTATAGAAATGAGGTATGGGATATTATTGATAATTTTTTCCTAGATTTTAACATCTCATTTATTCCTAGAGAAGAGAATGCTATGGTTGATTCTTTGGCTATTTCTGCTAGCAATTTCAAAATCCCATTACCCCCAAAACTCAAGTATGATGTAGAAGTGAAGTATAGGCCCTCTATACCTAACAATGTCAAACATTGGAAGGTTTTCGAGGATGATCTTGAGATTAAGAGATTTCTGGAAACAATGGAAGATTTTTCTTCTCTTTACATTGATCAAGATCAAGATACTGGGAAAAAGCCTCATGCTAACATATTCCTAAACAAAATTGCAGACCACAAGATTGTCCAATTGCCTAGTAACCATATTCCCAAAGGATTGGTCCCTTTGGAGAGGTTTTTTGATAGAAATTATGTGGATTTAAAGGTTAAGGGATCAAATGAAGAAGCTGATGTGACAGACTGCAATCTAGGTACTCATAAAAACCCCAAGTATGTCAAGTTGTCTAGCAGTCTATCAGAGGAAAAAAGATTTGAATATGTGAAATTATTAAAAGAGTTTTTTGATGTATTTTCTTGGAAATATGAGGACCTACAAACTTATGATACAAGCATCATTGAACACAAAATTCCTTTGAAAGATGATACCAAACCATTCAGGCAGAAACTAAGACAAATTAACCCCATTTTGCTACCTATTATGGAAAAGGAATTCAAGAAGCTGCTTGATGCTAAGATCATCACACCTTTAAGGTACTCTGAGTGGGTGGCTAATCTAGTCCTTGTGAGGAAAAAGAACGGTGAAATCAAACTTTGTGTTGATTTCAAAAATCTAAACAAGAGTTCCTAGAAACATAGTTATCCCTTGCCTAAGATGGAACATATTTTGCAAAGGGTGACTGGTTTAGCAAGGATTTCCATGATTAATGGCTTCTCAGGCTACAATCAGATCTCTGTTTTACCTAAAGATAGAGAGAAAACAACTTTCACTACTCCTTGGGGAACATTCATGTATGCCAAGATTCATTTTGGTCTCATGAATGCAGGAGCAACCTTCTAGTGCGCAATGGATATTTCCTTCATTGGAGAAAAGGAAAAATTTGCGTCCATCTATCTAGATGACATTACAATGTTCTCAAGATCTGATAAGGAGCATTATCATCATTTGAAGAAATTTTTTCTGAAGTATAGAAAGTTTGGTTTGTCACTCAATCCCAAGAAGTCTTTGTTTACTATGAAAGAAGCTAAGTTGTTGGGGCACATTGTTTCAGTAGAGGGGGTAAGGATTGATCCGAGTAGAGTAGAGGCCATCAAGACTCTGTCTCTCCCTAGGTCCAAGAAATAGATTCAGTCTTTCCTGGGTAAAATAAACTTTTTGAGAAGATTCATTTCTAATTTTGTTGAATTGGTTAAGTTTATCACATCCATGCTAAGAAAGGGAAATGAGGTAAAGTGGACAATTGAAGCTCGAAATTCTTTTGATCAAATCAAACATGCACTGATTGATGCACATGTTCTTATCAGCCCTGCCTATTCAAAAGAATTTTTGATATTTTCTTTTTCCTCAAATGACACATTAGTTGTTTTTCTTCTTTAGAAAAACACAAATGGGATGGAGCAGCCCATTTATTTTTTCAACAGGGCACTAAGGGATGCATAGGTTAGGTAAGATATTATGGAGAAGCGAGATTATGCTTTGGTTAAATCCCTCAAATCCTTCAGGGTATATATTTTTCATTCCATAATTATTTCCTATGTCCCTTCAACTTCTGTGAAAGAAATCTTAATCTAGCCTGACATAGATGGAAAGAGGAGTAAGTGGATTGCCAAAATTATGGAGTTTGACCTTGAAATGAAGCCTACTAAGTTGGTGAAAGGGAAAGGTTTAGCTAGGTTGTTAGATGAATCAAACTGTAAGGAAATTTGGGTTAATTTCATGAATGCATATTTTTTATATCAGTAGACCGATATTTCTAACAGTAGCTCACAAATCAGTCCCAAAATGAAAGAGTGTAATTGGTACAAGGAACTTATACATTTTTTGCATACATTGCAACCCCCAGTTGGACTTGATGAGACTAAGGTGAGAGCTTTAAAACTCAAAGCAATAAGATATTCCATTGTTAATCATGTTTTGTATTGGAAGGATCGTGTTGGGGTTCTTCTAAGATGCTTAGACCCAGATGAGGAAAAGAAAACCATGTATGACTTTCATGATAGCCTGTGTGGAGGCCATCATTTTTGGAGGACCGCAACATATAAAACACTGAGAGTTGGGTACTTTTGGCCTATTCTATTCACTGATGTTTGTGCAAAGATCAAGGCCTGTGATAAATGTCATAAATTTGCAGGCAAGAAACAACTAAAATACCTACCTCTGAAACCCATAATGGCATTTGGTCCTTTCCAGCAATGGGGATTAGATTTTATTGGAGAAATCCATCCAGCTTCAAGTGGCCAACATCGTTGGATACTGACTGCCACCGATTATTTCACCAAGTGGATAGAAGCCATCCCTACAATAAATGAAACACATAAAGTAGTTATTGGCTTCCTAGAAGACCTTTTGTCAAGGTTTGGATGTCATAACAAGATTATGATTGATAATGTTGCAGCTTTTAAAGTTGAACACCTGGTCAAGTTTTGTGAAAAGTTTGGAATCCAAGTTATTTAATCTACTCCTTATTACCCTCAAGGTATTGGCTTGGCAGAGTCCTTTAAAAAAATTCTAGTAAAGATCATCAAAAAACTGCTGAAGGATAACAAAAAATATTGGGATTCAAAGCTGAAATTTTCTCTCTGGGAAGATAGAGTAACCACCAAGAGATCAATTGGTACTACCCCATTTTAGTTGTTATATGGAACTGAGGATTTCTTTCCTTCTCAAATTGAATTACCAATGGAAATTTTTTTGCAAGATCAACAAGGAGAACTAGATGATATGGTCAGGAGGATGCATCAGCTAGTGGAAGTATATTAGACCAGGGAGCAACTTCTTTATAAAAAACAGAGTCATCAGCAGAAGATCAAGCAAGCTTTTGACAAGAAGGTAAACAAAGAATATTTCCAGCTGGGAGACCTGGATCTCAAATGGGATGCACAAAGGAAAGACAAAATCAAACTTGGTAAATTCGAATCCTTGTGGATTGGCCCTTTCAAGAATTTTGAAGTTTTTCAAAATAACACTTACAAATTGTAGAACTTGGAAGACTCTGAACTTTCTTGTGGCCTAGTTAATGGGAATTTTCTAAAGAAATACTTTTCTTAAAGCCATGATTGGATTTCCCTTCCATTGTAAATATCATTTTTAGTTTGTTTTTGTTTCTTTTGAATAATGACCCCATAGCCCTTGGATACGACACTAAAACTGGTTGTTCTTGGAAGCTCACAGGGAGCATGCCATCCCCAATGGAGCCCATGTTATCACATATATTTTCAAGGGTCAATAAAATCTTTAGTTTGATTTTGAGTCATAGTTTTTCCTTAGGTTATAGGTTTTATGTCCCTTTCCCATAGCAATTTTTCATTTTTTTGGTATGAATAAATTATGATTAGTTTGGTTTTGGTCTGAAGAGTCATTGAGTCACAAATTTTAAAAATTCGTCATCATTACCCTGACATGTCACTTTCTCCATGTTGTATGATGACCCATCCTCTTGTCACTCAACTCGTTAAAAAGTAAAATCTAGTCTGATTTGTACATTGCCAACTCACTAGGAGAGTTTGCAATGCTTTTAAAGTACATATTACATTTATAGTCATGATTGCTCTTAAAAGGTCATGTCAATTGGAGATCTCCTTGATTTCAGAGTTGATTTTTAAATCAATATTCAGGGATTATTTTTATGAATGTTTTAACCGTTTTCTCCAAGTCTGAAAATAATCCTCTAGTTTGGCGCTACGAACTAGATTTACAGATAGGCACTGCACACTTTGTTGTGAACTGGTTGCAGGGGATGATTTGGCAGTTAGACCACTTGCAGTCACTCTTGTGCAAATACGAAGATATCATCTTTCAGCTCCATGCTACCATGTCCTATATGAGATTTTCCACTATGTTTTAAGGTTTGGAAATGGGTTAATGGTTGTTCCTTTTTGTGGTGTTGCGAACTGGTGGATGGCACTGTGAACTATCTCACTAACCTGTAAATAAGCTCCAGAACCCTCTCCTTGTGCTTTATACCTCATCTCTTGAATCCATAAGCATCCATGGGCCTGAGTTACCTTATATATTGATCCTTCGCATCTGCATCGCTCATCTCATACATTTTTTCCAAAACCCTTTCCCTAACGTTGTTAACTCTGTGTAGTCAGCCAACGCTGCGAACTCTCTATTCCAGCACCCTTTGCAAAGTAGTCTTTCACCAATTCATTAGTTTTTCACACTCCTTTTTTATCTAGTTATGAAGTTAACCCCACTTTTAGCCAATTTGATTCTTACTTAGAAGCCTTGTCACTGTGAAAAGTATGTTTGGCCTTTTCTCCTTTTTTTCTAGTGGTCATTTCCCTTGCTTCTCTTTTTTCACCTATGGGTAATTATTTTGTACTGTGACAAAGCCTTCCTAGCTAGCACTAATGGATAATCAACAAAAGAAGGTTCACAAAGGAGGGGACATTGTGAGGACAAAGCCTTATGATATGTAGCTATTTTTGAGGAACCCCTTATCAATGAATTCTTCCAAAGAGTGGGATGTATTAATTTATGTTAGAAAATGCAGAGGGGGCACCCAGAGGTGGCTAAAGAATTCGCACTAAACTTTGATGGAACCAAGACCAGGGTTGGGATACTATAATTTTAGGTATCTAAGAGGAACATATCATTAGCCACTGCGATACCTAGTACTGGGGAGATATGGTTCAAGGCCATGACCTTGAATGTTTCCTTTTCAAGGGAGTTCCTCAAACCATAATACCAAGAAGATAATTTGTCAAAGGGTGTTCTCAGAAACCATATGTTGGAGGGTTTTGATAAGATATTGAAGATAATTCAAAGATACTTTACCTATGAAGGGAGATTTAACATGATCTATCAATACCAAATAAGGCTACTGCTACACTTCACGGGGAAAGATTCTATGGATATTCCTTTTTACTTGTTTAGAAGTATTGGAAAAATGTCTGACAGGGTTTGGGCTAAATCTAAGGTTGTTGATACAAGTGTTTTCCATTCAGGACTGATAAAGATGTTGGTGATGGATGAATTAAGAAAGAGAAACATGAAATGGGAAGAATTCATCACTTCTTCAAACTTTCAGCTTAACATTGCTCCTACCCCACATTCTAAGGTACAAAGCCCTCTTCAGGTTGAAAAGACTGTACAGTTGGGGATGATCAAGAAAAGGAAGAGCACCAGGTCTGCTAAAAATGATAAAGAAACAAAGGAACAGAAAGAGGAGGGAGGACCTTCTCAGTCTCCACAAAAAGTGGTTTCACCTTTTCCATCTCCCATTCCAGTAGAGACTCCTTCGACTAGAGCCACAGGTTTGAGAGGAAGAAAGGTATTGTTATCTTCACCACCTGGTGCAGACAAGGTCAAAGCTAGGAGACCTGTTACCAGAGAATCAAAAAAATAGGAAAGTATCGTGAAGAAAGTTACAGTGGGAGCCCCCATCCAGAGAAAGGGTAAAAGTGTACCTATTAAGGAGCACTTTGAAATTGTAGACAGGACCCCTCCTCCATAAAATCATACCTTTAAGAGGCTCAATAGACAGCTTAAAGAGGCAAGGACTGGAATTGCTAAACTAAAAAGGGAGGAGTTGGTTGAAAAGACGAAGTTAAATGAACTTATGGGAATGTTCATGCAACTCTTGAAAAGGCTAAGTTTATAGCTAAGAGGTTTCGACCTCTCCACAGGAATCTTAGGAACTTGTACAAACAGAACATATCCTACTAGAGTCAGATCAGAGGGCTAATGATGGAGCTGCAACCTTTCAAAGAGGAGATGGCCAAGAATAATTTGGATATATTAGCTAAATATGCCACTAAGAGGAGCACCAGAGTCATAAAGTGAATAATATGAACCCATTGACTCATACCAATTTTTGACAGTTTCTTGTTTTGTTATTTTGCAAATTTGAAGGCAGACATGTCTAAAAAGTCAGGATTCAGTTGAGGATGTGTTAGCTTTCCTATGTCTTTATCGCTATCATATATTATTATAGTATTTGGTGACACTTGGGATAGTTTTGGAGTGTTTTGATGCATTTTCAAACAAAAAGAGAAACTACGGGAGAGTTCGCAGTGTTTGGTGCTGCGAACTGGCTGATACAGGTTGGTGCTACCAATTGTGCTACGAACTCTTGATATGGAGGTTTTGGAGGAATCATCGGTTTCCAGATGGGTATATGAGTGTATGAAAGTTGTTGGAAGGTCAGTTGAAGGGTGGAGAGATACCTGAAAAAGGGAGATGCACTCAAAGTACACATCATTAAGCATATTTAATATGATCAAGGAGGTTACCAGCATTAGCCTAGTTTTTAGCAGTTTGTTACTTTTTGTTGAACAGTTGTAGTTACTCCACCTTTAGGTGTGGGAATCCTATACAAGGGTAATTTGAACTGTAAAGCTGTCATTGAAAGCCTAGTCTATAAGAGAGACATTGAAAATCATTGGGGGGTTCGAAGGATTGTAATGAGACTCGTACTTTTGAAATTGTCAAGTTATAAAGCCATCTCTGGATTTTGAGTATCAAACCTGAGAATTTTTTATTAATAGAAATCAATTCCTTTCCCATTATCTTATCTCTATCTTACTCTGATTCTAAAGTCATTTTAATGATTCATTTGATTTATTATATCTGTATTGCAATAGAGGTTTTGTTGTGATGTTGCTATAATTTTATCAGAGTTTATCTTTTTGTTAAATAAGTTCTTATGTCAAAAGGTTTCCCTCACATGTCTTCTAGTATTGTCTGATGTGAGTGGTAGACATTTTAATTTTCTCACTAAAGTTTTCCATCTATCCATTTTATTCTTTAAATCCCTGATCCAAGTTAACCAAGACCTCATTTGTTGATACATCTTTTCTGAAACCTTCTATGATTTTCACTATTATGACTGAGTTTTGATCCATTTGACATCATCATAAAACTTATCTTTAAACGTATTGATGGGTGTTGAGCTTACACTTCAACAATCAAAGTGTGAATTTCAGTGCTAACACAACGGAAAGATAAGACAAAGGAGAATAAGACACAATGATCAAATTCTACATGTCGAAGCCAGAAACACCTAGAAACTTTCGAAAAACAAAAGATAACATAAATGGACAAAGGCAATGAGTGTTTTTAAACAAATATCATTTATAAACTATTTGAGGATGAAAATAATGACTCATGTGTTTGTTCGTTTTCTCTATGTAACGCTTACATGTGTCCATTTTCGAAATGAGAGAAAAGAAACGGAAGGAAAATGAAATGAACAGGAGGGGAACTCAAGAGCCTTTCTCTTGTCTTATAAAAGATAACTCATCGCAAAGAAATAGGACTTTTTCCTTTTGTAACAAAATATGGTACTATTATCTCTGAGTAATAAAGAGCAGGAGGCATTTTGAAGTCATGACTGTTAGCAAATGCTTGTGGGATTATTCTATACTTGTATTTGTGGTTTAAGTTTTCTGGGTATTGATCATATGAACTATTTATGTGTTTAGTATCTAGAATCCTTTGTTGTTGTGGTTTCTTATGAGTGCATGGATGATGTTGTAGATCTCCTCTTCAACTATTTGGGATGATTTCTTTAGTATTATTGTGTTAACATGTCTTGGTTTTCACGAACTATTTCTGCAGCCCAATATATCATCTTAAGTTGTGCTCATCTTCTAGTTTTTATCCCCGGGTAGATTAGAATTAGTTAGAGTTAGATTAGTTTATTTTTAGTTAATTCATCCTTACGATTATTTATAACTCTTTGGGGAGAATCTCATTGTCTCTCCCCTTTTTATTCTTTTAATTCTAAGCGGCAACGAGGCCCATAAACTCGCATGAAACACTACCTCAAACGAGAGTAGGTCTGATTGGGACTTTCCATCGGGTGTTTTCTCTCATTTGATTGAATGGGTCATTCTGTCTCGTCAACACATTAGTAAGATCGAACATTGTAACAACCCAATTTCATTAATTAATGATCATAATTTATTTAGGGTAAATTAGATCAATTATTGAAATAATTAGATTTGAACGTTTTTATTATTTTATTATTTAAAGGTAGGTGTAGGAATTAATGAGGGGATAATGAATATGGGAATTAAATGGGGGGGAGGATTCAAGAGAGGGGATAAGGAAGGACTTTGGGGAATTTTGAGAGGGGGGTCGAGAGAGGAAAGGAGGATTGAAGAAGGATAATTTGAGAGAAATTGGAGAGAGATTTGGGGTAGTGGACCGGTTGCTGGGATTTTGGGCTCGGGGGCCAAAGAATCTAATTTCCTAGAGCTAGGGATCTAGAGAGGCTATGTTCCTAGATGGCTAGGAGGAAACAATTTTCAGGCAGACACTTTCAAGAAATTAGTTTCAACGAGACAACCTTCTTCTTCAAGAGGTAATTCTGCAATTATTATTTTTGTACTAAATTCAAGTAATCCAAGTTATCGCATTTATAGATATACTATGTGTTGTTTAAATTTTTTTGTTAAACCTTGCAATAATAAAGAAAGAAGTCATTTATCATGATTGAAATGTAAATATAGATTTACTATAGTTTTTAAAGCCTTTTTGGCTGTTACAAATGGTATTAGAGCCCAGTTTCAAAACTAAAACCTAGGGATTACCACACAAAACCATGAAAACACAACCATGAATCTGTTTATTTACAACCCTTAAATAACCCAGAAATAACCCAAAAGGACCCATAAGTGTTAAGGGAAGTAACCAGAGAAACCCAAGAAGAAAAGGGAGAAATTCACTCTTGATTTGTTCCAACCTCCATCCCTCTTGTTCCAACCACTTAATTCGTTCATTGTAAGAAATAACCTATATCTACAAAGGTCAGAGACATCATGGATGAGGACTTAGATGATGTCAAAATTTATGAATATGAGAAACATGGAAATCAACTAGACACAACAAAATGTATTAGATCTTTTTAAATATCAAATATAAATATATGTATATAAGCCAATAAACACTTAGCTATATAAGTTTGCATATTTGAACAATAAACCTAATTTCCTGTTATTATTAGTGAAGGTGGTTATGGTATGAATAATTTCCTGAAAATTCAATGGTTTAAACATGTCATTTTCTTCTTTCGAATCTACCACTTTGTGCTAGGAAGATGAAACTCTTTCACTAGGTAATTTTTCTTTAGATTTGGCAAAAAACACCCTAAATAGACATTTTAAGTGAACAAAAACCTAAATAAACACAACATCTAGTAATAATGCATTCACTAATTTAGGGTTTGGTGGGATTTAACCAAAAGAACTATTGGGTCTTCATAGTGCATGACATTTATATGAAAAAAAAAAAACTCGTTTCTTATCATAGCTTTAAAAGGCAGGACGTGGGCAGTTCTTACTTTAACT
>JZKD02S2256596.1:6738-21973 GCA_000966675.3 Picea glauca | reverse complement strand
AAACAAATCACTCATTATTATTTTTAAATGAAATTATATAATAATAAAAAAAGTTAGCTTGCAAACCCTAAGGCTGCTGGTGCCATGGTCGCGCCCTGGCTAGGTCGCGGGCCATGGCCAAGCCTAAAGTAGCCAGCCATGGTGGGCATGGTCGTGTGCCCACCAAGTTGTCCATGGATAGGTAGCGGTCGTACAAAATTGCCCAGGAAACACAGAGAAGGGAGGGCAGTCATGCGGTCGACCCTTCACTTCTTCCACCCTGCAGAGAATAAACACAGGGGTTCTAGCTCGCAAAAACTCGTCCATTGACATGTATCTAGAATCATCGAGTGCTCTCACATGCAAAGCGAGCGCTCTACCATTTCGTCCCTACCCTACATGCAACCATACCTGCTATTAGCACCACCACGATCGTCCGCTAAAACTGCCACCGCCTTCGTCACCATCAAATTCAGGAAAGATGTATGTTGCGAGTGCTCTCTATCATTCGAGTCCTCCTCCTCCAATGGCTATTCTTCTCACACATTGTTACCAGACTACGCCTCTAAAAAAAGATTTTTAGGGACCTGTAGGTAGCAGACAAGCATCTTGGAAATGAGAGGTGACAACTCAAGTAGCAAGGATGATATCCCCATTTCCATGAGAATCTACAAGCCTAGAGAGAGGGAGCACAGTTGCACAAGATTCATAAGTCCATGCATATTCTTGTGAAGTGGTAGGCACTTTTAAGGGTGTGAAAGTCTCGACCTTGAAGTAATAAGCAAGTGGCAGGGCGATATGGCTTATGATAAGAGCATAATTTTTATGCTCATGCCATAGCTACCATGATTGCAAGTTCTTCTCATGTCATAGTTGCCATGATTGCAAGTTATTGTACTCCACCAACAATGTTTCAAGGTCTGTAAATTACAATTGCGCCCACCCATTACCAGACCGCGCCCACCCATTAGCATACACTATTACCAAGTCACACCCACCCATCTGAAATGAATGAAATTTGAGACACGGAGACAAGGGAGAGGTCTCGTGTGACGAGGGGATGAATGAAATTTGAGACACAGAGACAAGGGAGAGGTCTCGCGTGACGAGGGGGAATGGAGGTCAGCCAAGGTGGCCATGGATGTGCTCTTCGGGTGGCTAGTCTTGGAACCATGAGTCGTGCCCAAGCGGTTGAGTAGAAGAAAAACCCTAGTAATGACGAGGTAGAGCGATGAGACAGGGGAATTTTGTTAAAGAATCATTCTCGTGTCTTGGAACAGGGAGAGAGAGGCACGTGACATTCATGTAGGCCAGGAGTTGACTTTTATAAGAGTGTTTTGGATTATAGGGTTAGTTTAATTATGTATATCATTTTAAAATAAATAAATAATGTTTATTTATTATTTTGTATTTTTCGATTAATGTAAGAATAATATATATATATATATATATATATATATATATATATATAATATGAATGAATGAAGTTAGAGGTCCTATAATAATATTACCTTAGATTAAAATATCATATAAGATAATGTGATTTTGTTATTATTGTTATTATGAGTAATTTAATGATTTATCTATGAGTAATTAGTATTAGTTGTGATTATTGTGATGCATTAATTGTAATTTTAAGGGTTAATAATTTAAAATTTAGGTTAATAGGTTTGACCTATGTTAATGGGTTGTTAGGTTTGTCCTAATTAATCAATTTTATGTTTAGAGAAAAAAAAAAATTATAAGAACTAAAAAGGGGTTAATACTCGTTAATAATATAAGTTAAACAAATTAGCAAGAGAATTAGTAGCTTACATGAACAAGTTACCAAGCTTAGAGGCTTTTGACCTTGACCTCTAGCCACTTACCTTATGGAAGTAATATATGTTTACAGAAAAGTATAAGAAACTTATGCCTAACCTTATGTTTGCATGTGTAAGTTTGAGTAAAACCTATAATGCCTTAAACGTTTTCTAATAAGTTTTGGTAGAATGAAGATTCAGTCAGTCAAGATAGTTAGGATTCGGGGAAATCGAGGCCCGGAGGCATTTTTGCAAGGACCACCGATACTGATACCGATACCACCACTACCATCGCTCGAGCTAGATCTCATTTTATGCTCCTTAGAGGCTATTAATGAGACATTAAAGGGGCGTCAGTCGGTGGATGTTGAAGTGGAAATCCCACCATCTGGAGTGGGTAACCCTAAAGCGTCGAGGGACTCAGACGAAGGGACTCCACCAAGAGACATCACCAAAGAACTACATAAAATCAAACTTCCAGAGTTTGTCAGGGGATGTGCAAGTGAATGTGCAAAGGCATGGTTGGAAGGAATGGCGAGATGTTTTTCCTTGAGATACTATGCTTCCACGTCAAAAGAGAAGATAGAGATATTTCATTTGAGGGACAATGCCTTGAATTGGTGGGGTAATATGGAGAGGAAGTTGCACCTTGCCCCAGACACTGTCTCATGGGAGATTTTTCAGGAAAGGTTCTGGAGGAAATATTTTCCTGCTTACTATGTGGAACAACAGGTAGGAGCATTTCATGCCCTAATTCAGGGAAACATAACTGTGGAAGAGTGAAAAATTAGGTTCATGGAGTTAGTAAAATATGTCTCATACATGGATACCAATCAACGACAAGAAGAACATTTTTTGTATGGGTTAAACCCTAAGATAAGGGCCATGGTGCGGATGTGGAAACCATTGTCAGTAGTTGAAGCAGTTGAAAATGCTCGTTACGCAGAAGAGTATATGAGCTTAAACGAAGGTATGGGATTGACTATTCCACAACAGCCTGGATTCATGGAGAAGGCCCCTAGGACCTTCTCCAGGGGAGGAAGCTCTAGGCCACCTCCTTATGGGAATAAAGTCGCACCTAGAACAATTGCAACATGTATTTCAATGGCAACAAGTACAACATCCCACTCATCACCTACGATGCAAGAAGGTCCAAAACCTTCTCGGGGGCAACGAGTAGGGGTAGGGGCTCCAAGGGAAGGAACTCATTTAAGAGGCCTTCACAGGGAAACGTACAATTTCCACCTTGTGTTACTTGTTGGAGGTGCGGAGGACCTCATTACCAACGTGACTGTCCAGAGTCACAATTAGGCTTTGTGCATAGAAAAGGAAAGGCCCCGATGGGGAGAGCAAGTAGTAGCCACCAAATTTATGCAGAGGTCAATAATTTCCAGGTAGAACATAAATCCACAGTGGTGGAGTTGTCAGGTACGCTAAATAATGTCAATGTTAAAATTTGTTTAATTCTAGTGCTATAGATAGTTTCATTTCACCTTGTGCATTAGAAAAGTGTGGGTTGGCATCCTACGAGCACGATGACTTTAAACAAGACGAGATGGCTTCAGGTGAAAAACAAGCGGTAGGACCTAGTATCGAAAATTGCCTAGTAGACCTAGGAGTGTGTACTACTAGGTTGAACATGTACGTCACTGCTCTAGGGACGTATCTCCTAATCATTGGGATGGACTGGCTAGAATCCCATCAAGCTATCGTGGATTGTTTCATGAAGAGGGTGCTTTGTGTTGATGATGAATGAAGATCAGTAGAGATCCTGGTATACAGAGGAAGGTATCTCTACGCTTTATCTCGACAATGAAGTTTAAATGTTGCATGAGGAAAGGTTGTCGATTATATGCAGTGGAAGCAGTCAATGAAGGGAAAGCACACTCGATGGATCAGTATCTAGTATTATCAGAATTTTAAGGATGTTTTTCCGAAAGAGTTTCCAGGGTTACCTTCTGAAAGGGAGCTTGATTTTACCATCGAGCTAAAACCAGGTGCAGATCCAATTTCCAAGACACCCTATAGGATGACAATGCCAGAAATTTGTGAGTTGCAGATGCAGTTGAAGGAACTACTTGACTTAGGGTTGATAAGGCCTAGTGTTTCACCTTGAGGTGCACCAATATTTTTTGTCAAGAAGAAGGGTGGTTGCTTCTGACTGTGCATAGATTATAGGGACTTTAATCGTGCTACAATGAATAATAGGTACCCAATACCACAGATAGATGATCTCTTTGATCAGATGAAAGGAGCAACGATTTTCTCAAAAATTGATTTGCAATCAGGGTATCACCAGTTAAGGATTAAGGAAGGCGATATTCCTAAAATTGTCTTTCGAACTTGGTTCGGGCATTACGAGTTCATTGTAGTCCATTTTGGTTTGACCAATGCACCAACATTTTTCATGAACCTCGTGAATGGTGTATTCTGAAAGTACTTAGACCTATTTGTACAAGTCTTTCTTGATGATATCCTCATCTATTCCAAGAATGAAAGAGAGCACGAGGAACACTTGCGAGTGGTGTTATCATTCCTTGGAGAGAAAAAATTGTATGGAAAGTTGTCAAAGTGTTCTTTCTTCCATAAAGAGATTCATTATTTAGGTCATATCATTTCCGGTGAAGGGATTTTTGTGGACCCAGAAAAGATGAAGGCCATTATGGAATGGCCAGTATCGAAAAATGTTCATGAGGTGATAAGCTTCATGGGGCTAGCTAGTTAATATTGGAGGTTTGTGGAAGGGTTCTCTAAGATATTGAAACCCATTACCACCTTGTAGCACAAGGGGGGCAGTTATGAATGGAAAAAGGAATGTGATATTTCATTCATCGAGCTTAAGAGGTTACTAACCAATGTGCCAATTCTACAAGTGCTAGATATGGAAAAAGACTTCATGGTATGCACGGATGCCTCGAATTAAGGATTGGGGGTCATACTAATAAAATATGAGGGAGTGATAGCATATGCGTCAAGACAGATGAATCAACGTGAAGAGATTTATGCTACTCATGATTTAGATTTGGCAGTTGTAATGCTAGCTCTGAAGCTTTGGAGGCATTATCTAGTGGGGCGAAGCTTTGATCTCAAAACAAACCATGAAAGATTAAAAGCATCTCTTCACTCAAAGGGATCTCAATTTCAGGTAGAGGCGATGGAGTGATTTTATGAGTGAGTATGATTTTGAAATTTCTTACATCAAGAGAAAGGAGAATGTGGTCACAAATGTGTTGAGCAGGAGACCACATGTCTTCTCCTTGGTACCCTTAAAGGTTAATTTGAGGGAGCGAGTGTTAGGGAAATGTATTGCAGATAGTTGGTATTTAAAGGTTACTTTATCTCTCCAGAGTGAGACACAGTTAGAACCTGGGTATGAAGGATATGGCCTTGAAGCAGATGAATTGTTAAGATATCAGGGAAGGATGTACATCCCCGAGGGTGGGGATATTCAAGTCATGATACTCAAGGAATCCCATAGAGCACTTTATTGTGTGCATATGGGTGTGAAGAAAATGTATGTATACTTGAAGAATCTTTTCTTCTGGTTAGGCATGAAGCATGATGTAGTCCGTTTTGTCACCAAGTTCCTTGAGTGTCAGCAAGTGAAGGTTAATCATCACCACCTAGAAGGTCTCCTACAACCGCATGATGTTCCTATGTCTAAGTGAGAAGTCATTTCTATGGATTTCGTTGTGGGATTGCCACTCACATCACCGAGGCACAATGTCATTCTTGTTATAGTTGATAGATTGAACAAGAGTGCTCATTTTATTCCAGTTAGAGACACTTACGATGTCACTGATTTGGCACATGTTTTAATAAGTGAAGTCATCTGTCTACATGGGTTACCCAAGAAGATCATTTCAGATAGGGACTCTCAGTTTACCTCTATTTTTTGGACAAGTTTGCAGTCAATGTTGAGAAATCAGTTGAACTTGAGCACAACATATGATCCTGAAACGGATGGGAAAACGACGAGAGTAAATCAGGTTATGGAAGACATGCTTAGAATGTATGTTATGGATAATCAAACACATTGGGAGAAGTACATACCTTTGGTAAAGTTAGCCTACAATAATAGTTTTCACAGCTCAATTGGAATGTCGGCCTATGAAGCTCTATATGGAAGGCCATGCAGGAAACCGTTAAGTTGGGAAAGGTTAGAAGACTAAGTGACAGTAGGGCCAAAATTGATTCATGAGATGGAGGAATAGATGATTCAGATTAGACAATGACTAAAGGAAGCACAAGATAAACAAAAAAGATAGGTTGATTCACATAGGACCGACCGAAGTTATAAAGTGGGAGATCAACTTTTCGTTTGTATTAGGCCTAATAAGAGTACCATTCGGTTTGGGAAAGGGACAAATGTGTTGCCTCGATTTATAGGACCATTCAAAATCCAAGAGACAATTGGACCCATTGCCTATCGCCTCGTACTGCCATCCCACTTACATAAAACTCATAATTTTTTTCATGTATGTGTTCTACATCATTATGTTGCTGACGAATCTCACAAACTAAATTGGAATGAATTGCAAGTCCCGGATGTGGGAACCATCATGGTCAAACCGTTACGCATATTGGACCATAGGGTCCAACAGCTTAGGAATAATTTGGTAGACCAAGTTAAGGTCCAGTGGGACAAGTATACCCCAAGATCTGCTACTTGGGAGGATGCAGAGACCTTATGACAAGAACATCCCTCACTTTTTTTACCACCCCGGGAATATGTTTCCCAAAGGTTAGGTGTATGTAATGCCGCATTTTGACTTAGACAACTAGAATTACTTACAGCCTAATCATATTTTATTTGCTTATTAACTGTAAAACTATTAATGATACACTTGAAATTTTAGTCATATGGACCTATGCGAATGTCAATTCTATGAATGTTTATCATTATTTGAATTATGATGGATATTATGCAACCTATTTCTAGCTTGAAAATTTTGACATTTAAAGTTTTTGGTACGTGGATACCGAATTGAGGATATGATTAAATGCATTTATATGATAATAATGTATATATATGTATGATTTTGTGTTATAAACTAATCTGCGGGTTAATGGGATATGAAATAGCCAAAGGATAATGATAATAAAGGATTGATGTCGTGAGCATCGATTGAGAAATAGTATGGTATGAATTTTTGTATGTGAAATTATGTTGGTTCAATTGCATTGCTATGATATGTGGACAAGTGCAGGTTTTTTAGGTAACAAAACTGCCTAAATGTACTTCGTGAAACTGAATATACGGTGACAAAATACTAGCAACACAGTTCCACTATATGGTCCATGATAGGGTGTTGACCCTAGTTCTATCAGGAGGGGTTGAGGCATTCCCACCATGTATCATTTGAAAACTGGAGTCATGGGAGAACGGTGTTATCTCATGCTCCCCAAGATGTGTGATGATGATTGTCAGTTGTCTGCTAGGGAAGCTTGGTCAAGAGAGTTGACACTTCTGTTTACGGGTTCTATCTAGAGTTAGGTCAATATAGTTGACACTTCAAGATAGTCCAGAAGATGAAGGATAAGGATGAAGGATGGAAGTAGGTTAGGGAGGAAGGATGACTAAAAGTAGTTGAGGGTGTGTGGAGTTTTAACATTATAGTAGAATTTCTTGATTTCCTCTTGTTAATATATGTGTGTGTGTGTGTGTGTGTGTGTGTGTGTGTGTGTGTTTAACTAAACTACAATTATCTAAGTGAATGTTGCTTGTGTTAAATTATTATAATTGAGGGATTCTGTGAATATTTTTAATGGTTTATTATTCTTTATGAAATGAATGGCATTGTTGATTGGATTGGACGCATACAAGAATTGCAGTAGGTGTGATAATTATTGTCATTAGTACATGTGCGAGTCTTGTATGTGCTAGCTACGCATGCATTCCTTGCACATATACACTAGTATGTATAAGTGTTTTAAATTGGTGATGTTACTTATTTTATCTAGATGCATGAATTATGTTTTATTTCCCTTGTATTGTAAATTACTATAACTTCGGGACGAAGTTTCTTGAAGGGTGAGTGCACGTAACAACTCAATTTCATTAATTAATGATGATAATTTATTTAGGGTAAATTAGATTAATTATTGAAATAATTAGATTTGAATATTTTATTATTTTATTATTTTATTATTTAAAGGTAGGTGTAGGAATTAATGAGGGGATAAGGAAGATGGGAATTAAATGGGGGGGAGGATTCAAAAGAGGGGATAAGGAAGGAGGTTGGGGCATTTTGAGAGGGGGATCGAGAGAGGAAAGGAGGATTGGAGAAGGAGAATTGGAGAGAAATTGTAGAGAAATTTGAGCTAGTGGATTCGCTACTGGGATTTTGGGCTTGGCTGCTGGGATTTTGGGCTCGGGGCCAGAGAATCTAATTTCCTAGAGCTAGGAAACCGGACCCTATATCAACAATAAAAGCATACCCAAGTATGCTTTTCAAATAAAAGCATACAACACACTTTCGAAAATAAACACTAGTTTATGCATGACCCTATATCAACAATTTTGAAATGAAATAATAGTGATTTGAAATGGATATCTTTCCATTAAATTTTAACTTTTAACAACTTATTTTTCAAATAAAAACATACAACACATTTTCGAAAATAAATACTAGTTTATGCATGATACTATATCAACAATTTGAAGCAAAATAATAGTGATTTGAAATCACTGTCTTTCCATTAAATATTAACTTTTAATAACTTACTTTTCAAATAAAAGCATACAGCACATTTTCGAAAATAAATACTTGTTTATACATTACTCTATATGAACAATTTGAAACCAAATAGTGTTTTGAAATTTCCATTAGATTTTAACTTTTAACAACTTACTTTTCAAATAAAAGAATACACCTTTTTTTTCAATATGTCAGCAAAACATAAAAAACCAGACCAATAAAGGTTCAACAAAAAGGTGTTGAGATTCCAAATTTATCATTCTAGAAATGAGGACAGTCCATCATCAAAGTTGTACTCCTTGGGATTCTATACACAACCCTACATAAGTTAATTGCAAAGTTGTTATCGATGTGCTTGTAATATATGAGGATGGCATGTCACTGAATGGCATTAATCTCTCATTTTTCTCTTTTAGTTAAGTTACTTTGTTTATGGTATAAATGGTCACTCTAAATAGGAATCATTTTCTTTTTATGAGAATCGCATTGCACGGCTAATACATACGGATTTATTAATGTATATATGATAGGGTAATCTTTAGTTACGTGGAAATTTGTTTACAAATTTTGGAAACATGTGATGCTCGTACTACACGGATCACCCTTCTTTTTTCGTTGATGTAAAAAAAATCTTTCTTACTTTTATTTATTAAAAAAAATATTAAATTTATATTGTTTATTAAAACAAAATAAAAAGTACTCATTCAATAGTTAAAAATACATTAAAGAAGTATTTTTTTTTTAATTCAAAAAGTTGTGTGTTGGGCAACATAAGAAAAACAGAGCATAAAAAATAGAGCATCAATAAACAAGAATAAACTGAGAACATCAATCACATATTTGACACAGTGATTTATGTGGAAATCCAACTAGGAAAAAAACCACAACAATGATAATCAATATTCTTTTATTCAAGGGAGAATTACAATAGCCAATCCACACATACAACCATCATCTCCTCTCATACACACAACACCTCAGTATTGTGTCTTGCTCTCTCACACTCACTACACATTGCACACACACCTCTATGGGTATGCTCATATATATAACATCTATCACTCAGTTACACAGATTGGTCATGAATGGATCACATAGCTACATGAACAATTCATAAATAGATTGCATGCATGCGCATTAGCATAGTTGCATGCATGTGCATGTGACCACATGAGGAAATTCGTTGGCATGTTTCCAACAATCTCCACCTTGACAACAGTTTACCTGATATATCATGCCCTTAATTCATCACATTTTCTGCAAGAGAAGCCAAACACCATCATAGTTCTGCAACTTCTCAAACAATATTGTTACATGAACATGCTTGCACGATTCACTCCAGTATGGACCATTCTATCTTCATCAATAACATGTCTAATAAACCGATGCACTTGTCCAAATCTCATGAATCATAACCACAAACCAAATCATTGCAACCACTGTAGGTGATACTTGTGCTTCTGTGTTTGAAGCACCCATTTCCATGCTCCTGACTTGATTTTTCCATGTGTCTACTGACAACACCAACATGTGAAATGTTGACCATTTATCCATCGCAATCATCAAATTTCCTACTGGCATATAATACTCGAGACATATAACCATTTTCTTCTTTATCAATTAGGACATAAACCTGAAGAGAACATACAATGGAAAGCCAAAGGGATTTTACCAGTTTCACATTTTTCATACTGAATTTCCTGAGTATCTTCACCACATACTTCTGTTGTGATAATCAAGCTTACCGTATTTCCCGTCTCTGTGTATTTCCATTCCCAAGATTTATTTTGTTGCTCCCAGATCCTTCATAACGAATGTCCTAACCAATTGAGCCAACCTGTTGATTGCAACCATGCTTGAGCTTGCAACAAGCATAACATATAATGTCAAGATAATGAATATACCATAAACACAATGGTTATACTCACTTCTTGTAAAAATTGGCTCACCATGAAAAAATCCAACATCTTGTACCATTTGCCTAGCATGTTTCAGGCCATACAATGATTTTTGAGTTTGCAAACAAATCTTCTATTGCAATCCTGAACTAACCGTTCTGGTTGTTCCATATACATCCCCTTATCTAAAAAAAACTCCATGTAAAACAATTTTAACATCTAGCTGTATTATCACAACCAGTGCTAACACAACATGAATAGAAACAAGCTTTTAACAACCGGTGATAAACTTTCATGGAAATTAATACCTTCCAAATACCTTTCTGCTACCAGCCATGCTTCAAACCTTTCATATTTTACTATGTTAGATTTTATAAAAGGAGATTCATCAAACACTGCATCTCTGTCCATGATGATTCTATGGGTAGTAGAATTCCACAGTTTGTACCCTTTAACATCATCACCATATCAAAGATCTACCTGTTTGATCTGGGTCCTACTTAGAATGTTGATAAAAAACCATAAGCATCACAACCGAATAATTTCACAATTGAGTAATTACCAGATGATGTGTTCATACCTCATCCTGAATCTTCCTGTCTTTTGCAACTGATGGTGACCGAGTTACAAGATAGCACAACCACTTCTGTCCACAACTATTGATGCAACTTGGCATTACTGAACATGCATATTTGATCCCAACTTCCTTACAATACTTTCCAAGTTCTGTGGATATGAACTTACCTTCATCATATATTCTCAAACACTTGATTGACCTGCCAACACTTCAACCTTTCTACATACCCACCTTTCTAAACTGGACACACTACTCCAATCTTTTCATTTGAACAACCTTGACCAAATCCGGCCAAACCGACCAAGTAAGCCTTCACCACTTACCTCCAGGCCCATTTACAATGGAGTTCACCAAGCCTTGTATAGGTTTCATTACATGCAATCCATGGACATAATACCATGGGATACCCAAAACACATGGACCCAAAAAACCACCTACTTTGACCTAAATTTTTTTTTAACTCATTAACTCTTTCACCAAGTCAAGGTTAACCCAACATACATGCCCCCTCACATATTCAATCTATCTAAATATATGTCTAGACTTTTCATAGGTGATCCGATAAACCAGGGGTACACATGCCTATCTAGGTCTTACAGACATATGCCCATTTACATGCAATCAATAATTTCTACAACTCTAAAGTAAATACAATTTTTTTTTCTTTCACGGTGACTCAACCATCACCGCTCTTATTGTTTCCTTGTTGTTTGAGAAAATCTCACATCTTGAGCTTCCATATCTCAAAGCTATTCTTTCCACTAAATTTCTCCACCTCAAACTTAGAACTTTGCACTTTCTCCATTAACACAAAAAAATAACCCCAAATTACAGCTTATAAAACCAAACTCTTCAGAATATGAGTAACCACTCTTAAAATTTAAATTTGAACCCAATTAAGATTAGTTAAAAAGTTTAAACCCAAGATATATATAATATATTTATATGAACTTTAAAACTTTTTACTTAAAAGAACTGTACACCTCACTTTTAAAAGTTATTCTTCTGTTGTGCTTTCAAAATATTTTGTGCATAATATATGACAAAAAAAATATGTTATGCCTTTAATTTTTGTTCTACATAATAAAACTAAAAAAGCACGCTTCCATACCTCATACCTTATAATAATAATAATAATAATCTATTTTAAGGTCACGGCCAAGCCACACCAAATTGGTGTATGAGACCCTCTTGTTTGTGGGACAAGGGACTCGCCTCCACCCAGCGATTTGACTGGTAAAGTCTATAGAGGTATACATACCCTACCCCCCTCTGGATTTGAAATTGTGACCTCTTAAGAGGAAACACATGTTCTTAACCATTAGGCCCACTCAGGCATCTACGTGGATTTTTGTGCACCAAATAACGTGGATTTTTGTGCACCAAATAGGTGATACACCACAACTTCCACCGGTTATCGTACTAAGAAACAAACATGATGAACAACTTTCCATAAATTGTGTTCAACTAATATAGTTCTTGTTGTCTCATACGAACTTTAATATGAATAACCTTTCACGGTCATCGCTCCTCCTCAAGGCTACACAGATACACAACTATCACATCTTTCGCAATGAATCTCTTCGAACACGTGGCACATGGATCTCTGCGCCCAGATTATGTAGAAACTCGCCCTTGTAGCTATTTCTCATTCATGTAATGGTTTCCTCTTACATTCGCAACTCTGTCACACTTCCAGTGCATCATGCAGACTGTTTCACCAGAACGTTTCAAATCGCCTTGCAGATCCCGCTAAGTCATGCAATGGCTTTCTCACCTTATGCTCTGATACCACTTGTTGGGTAGCAGAAGAAAAACAGAGCATAAATTAACAAGATTAAACCGAGAACATCAATCACACATTTGACACAGTGATTTATGTGAAAACCCAACTAGGGAAAAAACCACGGCAATGATAATCGGTATTCTTTTATTCAAGGGAGAATCACAATAGCCAATCCGGGCATACAACCATCCTCTCCTCTCATACACACAACACCTCAGTATTGCATCTTTCTCTCTCACACTCACTACACATTGCACACACCTCTATGGGTATGCTCGTATATATAACATCTATCTATCAGTCAGTTACACAAACTAATCATGAATAGATCACATAGTTGCTCTCTCAGACTCACTACACATTGCACACACACCTCTATGGGTATGCGTGTATATATAACATCTATCACTCAGTTACACAAACTTATCATGAATAGATCACATAGTTACACAAACAGTTCATAAATAGACTAAATGCATGCGCATTAACATAATTGCATGCATGTGCATGTGACCGCATGAGGAAATTTGTTGGCATGTTTCCAACATTGTGATGGTTGGAGTTTTGCATTGTAATTATTTTCCATCCCATCCTAACCTATTTTGATGGGTGTAACGAATTTTTTATTTGTAAATTATCATGTATATTTCATTGGAATAATTTGTTCCAACATATTTACAAGTTGCTACAATATATTTTTATGCAATGTTTTATTTGAGGTTTATATTAAATTTTACTTGCTTAATGTATGAAAATATTAAAACAATTAAAACTAAAATGAAAGAAGCTAAACAAATAACACACTATCCACACATTTAACACAAGATATACTCATTATAAATTGTGTTAATCTATAGGGAAAACTCCAATTGCTTTTGGCGATGGGTGACCATGTGTACACAATTCTACGTGTGGTGTCTCTAAAGACAAAGGGATCTACTTGCTCTCACATGCCAAAATTGAAAGAAGAGGAAACAAAGGTTTACGTTGCAATCATCGAAGAGGAAGAGTGAAATCTAGAAGCTAATGGAAGAGCGTCGAGATACTAGTTCACATTGACGCCCACACTAGGCATGGATATTAGTTTTCTTGTTTTTCTATTATAATATGTTTTGTCGTAATATTTATTTATTTAAACAATTTGTATACAATATAATTGTGGTGATGTAATAAGATAAAATAAGGAAGATTGTTTATCAAATTTATGGATCTTCCAATTTTATATTTTGAACATTTGACTTCAATTTTACATTCACTTTTATATCTCAAAAATATGTAACTCATCCACAATGTTTTATAATATAAAATGAATAATCATTATTATTTAAAAAAATACACATAATATAAAATGAATAACCATTATTATTTAAAAAAATACACATAAGAAAGACATTTTTAACCAATTTAATCTATAAGTGAGATCACAACAACATGGTTTCAAAAAACAATGTGATCTTGATATACCTCCTAAGGATACTCTTATAGAAACAAGTGCCATTGCAGTGGCGATGTCCCTGCTGAAAAGGTTTTGTGGAGGTATGACAAGCACTCGTTCACTGTTAATGTCTCTGCTTCTTGTAGATGCAATGTGAATAGGAGAGCTCTTTGTAGTTGCAATGCGAATAGGAGTTGCAATGAGAATAGGAGATATGTAACTCCCAACCATAATTTTGATCTATATCTTTGCTACAATCCCAACCATATGTAACTATGGTAAGCTTAACCATAATTATGATCTATATCTTTGCTACAATCCCAACCAAAAACAACCGATATGTAACTCTTCATGTACAAGGACAAGTTGGGCACTTTTAATTTCTCTTAGGAAACATATTTTACATTAGTTTTTGAGGTGATTATGAGGGGAAAATGTGTTGTTTCAGTATAGACGGGGAGCTTGAATTAGTACATAAGAGGCCCTTCATTAGTTGTTAAGTTGCAGTTTGAATGATACTTTTAAGCCGGGCATGCTTAGATTATTATGTAGAAAAATGGGTTAGCAACCCTATTTGTATCTATGTGTTTTACCCCTACATTCTATGGAATTATCAATGTGTTTTTCTGGCGTTTTAGCTTATTTCTTGTGCCTATAGCTTCATATTCTTATGTTGGTTTGTTTAAAATTGGATGTTGACTTTTGGAGCTTGTCATTCAATGCTTCAGTGAATAGTTTTCACGTTTAAGATTCAAGGTCTATACCGAGTGCAATGGAAAACATGTAAATCAAGCCTCCTGATGATTTAGGCTAGGCTTAGTCTGCTAATGTTATGATAAGTTTTTTTACCTTTGGCACATGGTAAAATGAAAATGCCACGATTTTAAATTTTTTTTTCTTTTTCTTTGCAGTTGTTTGAAGCCTAGGATGTGTGTATTGAGCTTCCATAAAGAATAACATGAGGAATCTGCCCATAAACTTTACACTTATACATTTTTGTTCAACAAAAAACTCTAGAAGATGCATTCCAACATGGAAATGATGGTCTGATTCAGAA
>JZKD02S2256595.1:383039-395410 GCA_000966675.3 Picea glauca | reverse complement strand
AGTAGGAAAGAATTTTTTCCTTCCAGATCCGAGACTCTGAATGGCCCATACCAAAGGTGGTCAAATTTACCATGTTTTGTTGCTTCTTCCCTTCTTGCATCCCACCTTAATACTAAATCACATGGGAGGAAATCTCTGTCCTTTGCTTTGTGGTCGAATAATGCCTTCATGTCATCTTGGTACTTCTGCAACTTTTCATCTACGTCGATCCTATGCTGTTGAACCTCAATCAACTGATTTATCCTCCTGGTGACATGATTGGGTTCTTCATTTTGATCTTTCCATAACATCATCACTGGAAGCGCTAGGTTTATAGGTAACACAACATCTGTCCCATATACCATCTGAAAAGGTGAAATGCTGATAGACCTTTTTTTGCTTATGTGATTCGCCCACAATGTGTATTTTAAGTGCACATGCCAAGACCTTTTGTTTTCATCCAATACTTTCTTGATTATATTTACCAGGCTCTTGTTAGATGACTCAGCCAATCCATTTCCCTGGGGGTAATACGCTGTGGAATGGCCAAGAATGATGTTATACTTTTGATAGAATCTGATCATGGCCATAGATTTAAAGGCTTGGGCATTGTCTGTAATTATCTTTCGAGGGAAACCAAATCTAGACAATATATTGTCTTCTAGGAAATCGATTACCACCGAGTTTGTTTCCCTTTTGGTTGGAATGGCTTCCACCCATTTAGTAAAATAATCTGTTGCGGTTAAGATCCACTTGTGTTGAGCACTGGAATGGGGATTAATCTTGCCTATGAAGTCTAAACCCCATTGCTGAAATGGGGCTTCATCTTTGACTGGAACTAAAGGCAGTGTCGGGAGCTTCTGTTTACCTGGAAATAGTTGACAAGGGTTGCAGGCTCAAACTTTGGCATTAACGTCTGAGAAACATTTTGGCCAGTAGTACCTAGCCCTCAGAATTTTGTAAGATGTAGCTCTCCAAGCGTGATGCCCCCCACAGACTCCCTCATGAAATTCGTCTATAACCCGCTGAGTTTCTGATTCGACTAAATAGACTAACAAGAAACCAAGTGGATCTTTCCAATATAGCTGGCGTTCAACGATACAATATTTAACTGCATGAAGTTTTAAAGTCCTGGATTTTGATGGCGATAGCTCATTTGGTCATTTTAGAGTTAGTAGGTATGATACTATGTCTCTGTACCAACATGATGATATGAACTTCTCTTCAATCTTGTTTGGGCCTGTTTGCTCATTCAGCTCGTTCAGGTTCATGTCTTTGTCGCCTTCTTGCAGGCAATTGATACCTAGGGCTTTGAAATTTGACTCAGCTAAGAGTTTGGCCAGGCCTTGTTCTTTTATCAATTTGGCCGGTTTGACTTCCAAATCAAATTCTTTGATTTTGGTGAGCCATCGCCCTCTCTTTCCATCGCTGTCTGGTTGTACCAAAATATCTTTCAAAAAACTGGTAGGTACGTACACAATTATCTTGGAGTGTAGTACATACGTTCTGAATGCCTTTAATGCTTTAACCATGGCGTACGCTTGTTTTTCTATTATATCATACTTCAGTTCTGCATCTCTAAGGCTCTTGCTGAAAAAGGCAATCGGTTGTTCAAAACCTTCTTCATTCTTTTGTAGGAGCACCGCGGCAATAGTGTGTTCGGAGGAAAATGAGAAAATAAGAAAATCTTTTAGATAGTCGGGGCTTGCTAACACAGGTGCCTCGCTTATGAATTTATTAATATGTGTGAACGATGCTTTGGCCTCGATTTTCCATTTTACTTCGCTGTCCTTTTTCAACATACCTATGATCAGTTTTACAATCTCAACGAAATTCGGAATAAATCTTTGTAAAAAAATTATTCTTCCTAAGAAAGATTGAATCTCTTTTACATTTCTGGGAATATTTATAGTATCTATCGCTTCAATCCTCTTAGGATCAATCCTGATTCCATCCCTAGATATGATATGACGCAAAATATTACCTTCCCGCATGGCGAAATGTGATTTCTTTGGATTTAAAGATAGACCAAACTTGTGGCATTTTTCGAATGTCTGTTTAAGATGTATCAAGTGTTCTTCGTTGGTTTTAGAGAAAACTGTCAAATCGTTAAGATAAATGACTACGAACTTATCCATTTCATCAATGAAAGCGATGTCCATAGCGCAATGGAACGTGGCTCCTACATTCATCAAACCAAAAGGCATTTTATCATACATGAACGTACCCCATGCTGTGGTGAAAGCGGTTTTTTCTATATCTTGTTCATTCATGGTGATTTGATTATAACCATAGAACCCGTCAATCATAGAAATTCGGTTGGCTCCAACTACCCTTTCTAGCACATGGTCCATTTTGGGCAACGGATAGTTGTCCTTAAGAGACGACTTATTTAGATTTCTGAAATCCACAAATAGTCTGATTTCCCCATTCTTTTTTTTGACCGGGACTAGGTTTTCTACCAGTCTGAATATCTCAAAGGTACTATTATTTTCGCGTCTAAAAGTTGCTTAACTTCTTTTTCAATCACAGGTAACAAAATGGGGTTGATTTGTCTAAGCTTTTGCCTAAATGGTTTGACCCCAGGCTTTAGAGGTATCTTGTGATCAATTACGGAAGTGTCGTATGTCTTTAACTCATCGTAAGACCAGGCGAAAACATCCTTATACTGTGTGAGTAGGTCTTTATGCTTACTTTTTATTTCGGGAGGGAGGAACTTGGCTATTTTTACCATCGTGGATTCTTCTTTGGTTCCTATATCATAGTCCTCCACTTCTTCTGGTTTGGGTTGTAAGGCGGATTCTTCAAGTATGTCGTTTTGATCAAAAAGTATTTCTAGAGGAATCAATCCTTTCGGAATCTGGTTATTTTTAAGGACCAACATGCAATGATCTGCGATTTTGTTTTGAAAAGATTTAGGATCCTCCCCTTCTTTCCTGATTCATATCAGGTCATTTTGATTTTCTTGGTTTGCATGAGTTTCGAAAAATTCTCCTATTGCTTCAAGAAACTTCTTAATTTGTTCGTCATCCTCAAAAACTTGCCAATGCTGGATATTGTCTTGTATAGATGGTATGTGTCTGATCTCTATGTGATACTTCAATTTGAAAGTCGTGGGAGGAGTGAAGGTTGAAGCTGCTTTAGGTAATGCATCAACATGTAAGTTCTCTGCGCGTGGGATGAAGTGGACATTTACGGATGAGAAAAAGTTTTCCATCAGATCCCAAGCACAATTCCTGTATGATCTTAATCTGGGATGCTTGGCTTGGTACTGTCGATTTATTTGTTTGAATATTAACTCTGCATCTTCGTATACCTCTAAGTTATTTATTTTTAGTTTCTTGGCGGCCTCTAATCCTAAGACCAATGCTTCGTATTCACATACGTTGTTAGTATAATCTATATCCCATTGCAGTCTGTAAGAAAAAGGAACAACGAACTTTCCTTCGGGAGCCACTAAAAGAACTCTTGCACCAACCCCTTCACAAGATGAGGCACCGTCAAAATACATTTTCCAAACACTGTTGCTACACAGATCCTCTGTCATGTAACCTGACTCTTCCTACTCTATATCGTTTTCCTTTGGATGACCATCTAAACTGTCATCAAAAGATAAGATACAATTTCCTAAATCTTGATCTGCAATGTAAATAGGGAAATTGTTTGGGTTTTGAGGGTCGCTTACTATATATGCTAATCTCGTTTCTCTGTACAATCGAGTAAATTGCCCACCAAACACAGGATTTGTGGTGAATGTCATATCCAGTTGAAGAGAACCCCCCAGCTTGGCTCCCCATGACCTAGACAACAGTAAGCCATACTTAGGGGGAATATCAACAATAACCACATCCATCAAGATACTCTTAACCGGGACCTGTGCCAAGGTAACTACTAAATCCTTTATCATTCCCATACACTTAACCTTTCTCAAGTCAAAAGAGTAAAGTTCTCCATAAGGTTTGGTGATCTAGAGACCCAATTTGTCCATAATAATCTTAGGCATAACGTTATGGGAGGCTCCAGAGTCTAACATGCAATTATGTAGAAATTGATCGTATACATTTAAAGTGATATAAAAGGGAGAAATAGTGTCTTTGGCCCCTTCAAAATGTGGACCAAAAATGATGTTAGGTTTTCCATCTTCCAGGTTTAAAATGTCAGACTGGATTTCTAGCTCTGAGACACCCATCACTTTGGTAATCTGCTTCTGATAAATGGGGTTTTTTGTTAATTCTACCAGAGGGATTGTTATCTTAATTTTATTTATCTCGTTTTCAAAACTGAAAACTCTTCTTACCTTGTCTATTTCTTTGGTTGAGACTTCTGAATCCTTCCTTTCCGACTTATTCGTCTGGACCACTTTATTACTCATGGTCTTGGTTGAAGGCGTAATTTTATTTACTGTTTCGGTTCCTTGTGCGTGGGTTTCAACTTTTCCCCCTTCGGACTCTTGTGTGCTTACTACTTTTGCTTTGCTGTTAGGTAATAGGGTATCTTCCAGAGTAGGCTCATAAGTTTGACCTCTTGGGAGGATTTTCTTCAGTTGAGTAGTTGAAATGGATTTACTCTTAGATCTCAAGTTGTACTTAGGTTGGATCTCATCCATTATCAATTCAGTTTCTTGTTGAGAGTCACAAAGGTCAGTATGATCACTTTATTCACCCTTAACAGACGATTGTTGAGTGTTTAGAGATTTTTCATAATCTTCTCTAGTCAGATATGGTTGTGTGCATTCATCACTGAAGTTCGTGACATCGTTATCCGAATCTCCGAAATCTTGGAGATCGTTCGCTCCTATAAAATTTTCTCTCTTTAGGGGAGCTTGTATTTTTTGATCTTCATTTTTGATCTGTCTTTGCTTGTTTGGGGGGTTGGGGTTCCTCTTGAAATCCTTTTTGGCGAAAGAATCAGCTTTGGCCTATTCTAGCTCCATTCTGGATATTTTATTAGACAGTTCTTTAATTACCCTCACCATATCATCTATTTTATCATCTGTGGATCTATTAGACCCTGACGGACTTGCTTGTTCTATAAAGCATTTAGTTTCTTGGTTTCCTGTTTCTATTTTAGCTTTAAGTTTACCAGAAGCCATCATATTTGACTCAATTTCTATAATGTCATCCTGCATTCGGTTTAGAGTGGCTCCCCTTCTTTCTCGCAAAAGGAGTGCAAATCCAGTTCGAAGGCCCTTGCTAAAGTTACTTTGGCCATGGGTTGGGACGATTTAACCTCGGCTAGGATTTTTTTATACAGTTTGTTGAATCTTTGAATAAAATACATAACTATTTCTGAATTATTTTTTCTTAAAGACCCAAATTTGGTTAAATAATACAGTGGTCCTTTCTTTCGCCCCATTGTCTAAGGAAAGCATCTTCCAAGGTGTCATAAGACAATATAGATGCTGCGGGTAGACTTCGAAACCAATTTTGGACCTGGCCCTCGAAGGTTTGGACAAGAATCCTCGAATACATGTCCTCATGTTCGATACCTAGGATGTCTGCTAATTGATTTAAGAAATTAATATGTTCGACTGAGGTTATATCTCCTTCCCTAGTGAATTTTGGCAAATTTTTTATATAATTTTCGGGAAGGTCGTGTAGAGGAACGGGCAATACCAAGGGAGCGTATCTTGCTGCAAATTTTGCAAACAATCTGTGAGGGGGGGGGGCAGGCCCTTGGCCTCCAACTCCTCCTACAGGAGCTCCTCCACCTCCTCCTCTGATAACCCCTCCACCTCCTCCTCTAGAGGCTACCATTGTTATTTGTGGAAAGTCGTAAAGGGGGTTTCAGAAAATTAGAAGTGAATCTTTATTTTCTTCGTGAAGAGGAAAATCCGATGATGAATGATAAGGAACGCGAGGACTTGGTTCCTCATATTTGCAAGAGATGAAATTAGGAGAACCGACGGGTGTGGAAACTGAATGTGTAACACACTCTTCAGAATTAGGTGAGGTCAGGAAATTTAACTGAAGGAAAGATGGTATGTCAACTGCCGATGAACTTTCAAGAGGGCCCTTTCCTTTGTGTACTAAGGGGATTGTCGGATGAATCTCACTCCTATCTTCAGAGCATTTTGATGTTAGATATTTAGTATCAAAGAGAGGACTGCATGAAGTTGAAGGTTCAGAAGAACTCTTAGTCTTCAATTGTGGGTGTTTAAGCTTGTAGACTGCAGCGGTTGGCTTAAGAGAGCCTCTCGCCTTTAAAATCTTCTCGGGGTCGGTAACAGGTGTAATCTTCTTACCATCTGGGTTTTGTCTAGTATTCCTTCGACTGGATGCCAGTTTATTATTTGTGGAGTCACCAAGTGAAAAATTGGAAAGCCTTAAAAAGGTGTGTACTCTTTGTTCACTTTCAAAGGGTAACTCTTTCAACGAAAAAAAATGTCGTTTTCCCAGGGAAAAAATTCGTAACTTCGGTCCCTGGCAACGACGCCAAAAAGATGTTGTTCCAGAGTCCGTACTTAAGGATTAGAAGTATAGTGTCTAGGCATCCTAAAGTGGGTAAAGGGTAGAGAAGAGAGAAACATCAACCTTCGGCAAGGGAAACTAGGGAAGATTTATGTGTTGGCATTGTCTAGTTTCCAACTGTTCCTGGATGTTTATATCCTGTTCAATTGCTGCCCATGAACATTCGAGTTCAACCCAGGTAGTGGCTATTTTAAGAATGGTATCGAAAAGGTTTAAGGCAATGTGCATTTGATTTGATAATCCGGGTTCGATATTGGGCTGTGTTGGTACACGGACAGTCATGGAGAAACACTAAAATAAGAAAACTTCAGGGGGAATTTAAGTGTTGTCTCAATTCGATCGTATAAAAGAGAGTTTATGGTTTCAGGAATGAAAAAGGGGTGCAAATCAAAGGATCTTTCCCGTAACTGGGTTATACTTTTAATAAAATGTATGAGGTGGGAGAAAACATTTAGCTGTCTATCGAGTAAGGCTCCTATCAAGGGAGAATCTCACGTATAAACATAAGAAGAATAAAGTGAAGAAATATCCCGATGAAGCATAAAATATATATAGAATTCTGAAAGTGTTGACTGGTCTTATACCTGCTGATAGCTGGTACAGAGGAAAAATAGTAAACAATATAGAAAACCAAAATTCATTCACTATAGTAGAGGTTGCACTAAATTATAGCAAAGCTTCATCAGATACGAATATGAAATGAAACGAAATATGAGATACAAGAAAACAGACTCATAACACAGTAGTGACAGAATTAAGAATCTTCGGATTTGCTTTATATTAACTCTCAAAATGTAAAACCTCTGTTACAATCGACACAAAAAGGTCCAGTCCCTTTTCTTTCTTTCTATGGTATATTTATACAGTTTTACAATAAGATGGAATCTCAATTGTTGCAAAATTTTCAGTTATGATAGGGAGGAGAGAAATCGCTCCATTTCTTTTTCTCTGTCTTTATTTGGTGCCAGAATATTGTCCTCACGTGTGCTCGATACAGGTGACACATATTTCAACCAGCCGAGATATCAGCCTTGACGGTTCTACTTGACAATTGGCTTCAAAAGAGTAACAATCTCAGGCTAATTGTGACAGCCTGTCTTCCATCTGTCTGTCTCTGATGTCAATAGCACATAATTGTGCACTTGGTTTAATCATACATTTATCTATTTGGACTATGTTCGCCATTGTCACTTGTGATATCTCGGCTGAATCTCTTTCCTATTTTTCATTTAAGTCAAGTGAGATTTTTTCCATATTCATTTGAATCAATGCCTCAGCATTACCTCCGCTATCAATGCCTAGCAGATTACCATCTATAGAACTAAAAGCCTCTTCTAAGGATTTTGTTACCCTCTTGTCTTCTAGCTTATCTTCTGATATGCTATGTTCCCATTCTTTTAATAGAATGTTTCCTCTGGTCTTCTCCGAAATGGTAAACATGGGAGTATTTCCCGAATTCCTGTTGTTGGTAGCTATCATAGCCTCTTGAAAGGTGACCTGTGCTGCTCCAACTTCCCTTTCTTTAGCAGTTAAACTCTCCAAAACTTGATTAACCAACAAGAAGTTGTCCCAAATCACCTCTACCTTGGCGAGTAAATTTCGTTGGGCCACAAAGACTCTGCTCCAGATCTCCATCGCCTGGGACTGGAACATCCCAATATTTATCACCTTACTTTCGATGATTTCCACTCTAGCCTGTAGTTGTTCGATCAAATCCTTTTGCTGGTCCACTTGCATCTGACCATTCCAAACCACCAGCTGTGCTTGTTCGAGCTTAGTCTTGAGCAGCTCTATCTCACTTTTATCGACCAACCTGGCTTGCTCTATTCCTACACTTGCCTGGTCTTTGGCAGCCTCCGTTGTTGTGGCTAGTCTGGCTTCTAGGGTTTTGATGAGGCAATTTTTTCATTTCAGCTGGTTTTTCAAAACCCCGATTGAAAATTGGTTCGCTATGGCATATGCCCCTAATGTCCCAACTATTTCCGTTGCGAACTGTTCATTCTTCTTGTCCTTCCCATCAGTCATAGCTTTGTATTTCTTGACTGTTGATTCCCCTTCTTGATAGAATTCCCTCTTTACCACCGCCTTTCTCTTCTTATTGAAGAAGAACTCATTTGGAGGGAGATCTTCCACCCTTATAGGCCTCAATTCTTCATTTAAGATCCACCCTGCGTCAATATTTCCTTGAGTTGACTGCAAGGGAGTAACTGATGCGATAAGATCTCCAATTTTCTTCGCTGATTGTCCCTGAGTAGTAACCAGAGTCTGCTTCTTCGACGGGTCAGGATTCTTTATCTCTTCTTCCGGACTCGTAGTTTGATCTCCCCCGTCCTGGTGTTTTTCTTGACTGGGAGTCGCATCCTTGGAGCCTTCGACATCTTTTTGTTTCACCTCCGCTTTACTCGGATGCTCACCCCATAATACTACGGGAATACAACTGCATCGATGTTCTTGGAATTTCAGAACATTGACCCTCTCTTCAGGTGCCAAGGTTTGTATCCGAGCTAAAATATCGGCATAAGATATTGCGCCTTGGAAAATGTCATCCGAGGGCGAATTTTCATGTCAAATCTCTTGAGTCTGCAACTGGCCAAATGATTACTCATGACCCTTTGCGTATCGTGCTTCTTGAATTCAATAAGGACCAACTTTAGGTCTTCCAGGGCTGTTGCCTCAGCTTTAGCATGCTCAAAATATAACAAAGAATATGAATTTAAATGAACAGGAAAAGTTGGCCATAAATTTTTTGGGTATCCCTTAAGCTCCTTGCTTATACCACCAATTACTGTTTGTCTAGCAACCTCACAACAAGCCAGCTTGTCGGGAATGAATAATGGCAATGCATGCGGGGGAACAGAAGCCCCGAAAAATCTGATATATGAGAATTTGGCTTCTACATACCAGTCAGCTATGCTGCTCAATTTTGTCACTATATTGTTCGAGATCCTGGGTGGTGGGTGGCCGAAAATAGTGACATGCAGCGGTACCATCACCCAGTTGAATATTTCATATACGAAATCTGCCGCTTTGTTTTCCCACAATTTCGAATGATAGATGTGGATGGGCTCATCCTATACTCGATTCCAACTCCATCTCATTAAGGTAAATGGTGTTAGAAAGCACACATCGTCCATAATGTATGCAAACATAAAAAATGAAGAAATCTTTCCACTCTCTTTCTGCACCCGATACTCTGTAACCCTACTGGTCAAGCTATTAGACAACATTTTTGTCCAGTCAAAGGAACAACATTCGGTGACTCGATATATTAGAGGCACCCATTGAAGAAATAAATGTGAGGTGTCCTCTCTCCCGTATAATCTGCATGTCATCATAGCTACATACTTGAACTGTGGTTCCAAG
Organism: Picea glauca; assembly: GCA_000966675.3. Classification (NCBI taxonomy): domain Eukaryota; kingdom Viridiplantae; phylum Streptophyta; class Pinopsida; order Pinales; family Pinaceae; genus Picea; species Picea glauca. Next base: position 385,598 of record JZKD02S2256595.1, on the reverse strand, counting down.
GAAGCTATTGAATATATACCATGACTATCTGCCTTCGCAGGGTACAAAACCCAATCTCTTATTAAGCTAGACATAGTTTTGTCATACTGCACAGATTCCTTATGTTTGAACTCTTCCAAGAATTCGACATCATATGTAAGGTCGGACGCTGTGGGCAACTTGTACATAGCTTGCAGATGTTTAGGTCTGAAAGTCCTGATGGTGACCTTCTTCTCATTCATGATGGTTTTGGTTGGTATGTCCACATGGTCTAATGCCCATAGGAACATATCATAATAGGGGAGAAATCGCGGTCTGGACGCTACTTTATGCATTCCCGATTGAATGACGATCTTATATTTGGTGGTTATGTCGTCTTTTTCATTGTCACTGGAATCATCAGAATAATCCACTAATTCGGCCTGTAGAACATCAGAAACGAACGACCAGTTCGAAACAGAGTTGACACTTCGAGGTGAAGTATAAGCGACGTTGTCTGAACCTTGTCCCAAAACCTCAACGTTGGCTTTGAATGCTTTTCGCAAGGCCATGACGGGAGATCCTACTTTAGCTCTTCTGTGATAAAAATATGTATACATACAGAAGTTAGCTCATTGAGAAAGTGTGCTCTGCATAATATAGAAATGAATTTGTTATAACAAATAACAACTCTATATATTTGAAAACTCGGTACCTTTTAGAACAAATCTTTCAAATCATGTTTTGAAATAAATTTAACAATAAAAACCCAATCTTTATTTGTCGATTCGCCTTATTCTTAATTAATGCCATAAATTTTGGTGGTTTGAAATGTCAGTTGGCATAAGGAAGAATTAAGACTGCTTCGTAAACTGTGCAAGCATCAAAACATGGAAGATACTAATTTAGCTTAATTACTCCGGTTTTAACGAAGTTAATTAATCTTTCTGTACTCGTTGTATCGGGAATTTTTGCTTTAACGCTTTGAACCTCTAACACCAGAAATTGCAATGATTTACTTTGGTTAATAAAAACATAATTGTGATTAGGTGCTTAATTAATTACATAATTACTTATATTCGCCATATCATGACTCGGAGCTTCGAAGGTATAGTTTTCAGGAAGTTTGCATGCCGAGCTGCGAAACCGCGAGATTGCGATGATACGTTTTAATTAGAAGGGAGGATAAACTCGGATTAAGTGTTTAATTAATTATGTTCATATCTTTATCGCGACTTCACGACTTGGGCTTAGACAATGTAGTTTTTTAAAAGAGAACACGCCGAGTGGCAAATTTCCGACAGAACTTAACCATGGCTTATCTTTTACCTTTAACCTTGACACGGGTTACTAACATAAGGACTTTGTGGTTTCGGCTATCGAGGTTACGACAATAATACTTTTGGATTTAGTGAATGCCGAGGTGCGAAAACCTGATGATGTTTAATCATGATTTAGGAAAATTTTACTCCCGTTACTGCCCTGGGTAAAATTTTAAAGCGATTTCGCTGTTTCGTTGCTCGGGACTTGTGAACTACGTGATCTATAGCATCCAACATATGAAATCCTGAGGTAGAACAAAAGGGGGATTATTTTTTTTTGAAAAGTAGAACTCGCCTCAAGAGTACAAGAACTATTGTTGCTTGCGTGATAAGACTTCAGAGATTTTGAAACCTTAGGTGGAAAATACGAAAACCATCTTTCGATTTCGAGCATTAAGACATGAAATTCGAGATGGGCTAGAAAAAACAAACGTGGCTCCAACACCCCCAATGAGGACTAATTGACTAACATCTAATATACTAACTCCTAATGACAATTAATTGACTAACATCTAACCTAGTAATCGCTAACCCTGTAAACCAATAACCCCTAATGTTGAACACACAAACCCATTATATAGGTTAAAAATACTNAATTTTTTGCTACCTATCAGATGTATATAGGGAGGAAGAAACAAATCAATGGAATTCAGGGTGGATAACAACATTTGACATTGTTCAGGAAGATAAATTCCATGGGCACTAGAATCTATATAGACAGTCTTGGATAACATTTCCATTGTCTTATATGAAAGTGAATACTATATTGTATGGACAAAAAATCAATAAGAGGGCATGTAAGTGTGAAAATGGGTTATAATACCGTCTCATTGTAGAATGTGGAGGCAAGGAATCCATGGTGGTGGAGTGCTCTCTAGAGGATTTGGACACTGCCCAAGGCCAAAATTTTTGTATGGATTTCCCTTCATAACAGACTCCCTGTATGGGATAATTTACTCAAAAGAGATAAGGAGGGATCGAGTCTCTATAAATTCTACAAGAAAAATGTGAAATTAGGTCTACAAATATTGGTTAAATGTCATTCCTCGATGGAGGTTTGGAGTGCTTTAGGATAACAAGGAAGATACCAAATTTGGGCTAAGAACACAATGATAGAAGCTTGGAACAACTAGTTTAAAATCTCATGGAAGTCCACAAGACCTGGTTTCTCTTCCTTTACATGTTATGTGGGGCCTTTGGATCTCACAGAATGAAGAAATATTCAAAGGAAAATGACCATCCCTTATCGAGACAATGTTCAAAATAAAATACTTGTTAA
>JZKD02S2256595.1:365550-383029 GCA_000966675.3 Picea glauca | reverse complement strand
AATTCTCTTCAACTTATATCCATTATCATCTAGAGTGTGGATCTAGGTATCTTGAGAATCTATTATATCTACTACACATGATAAATGTATATATTCCAAAATGCACCTTTACATGTGTGAAGAAGATAATTACATCTTGTTTTCATGTTTCAACATGGTATAAAAACTACCATATTATTTTGTCTTGTTTACTCTAAAATGTATATCGACTTTACAACTTCAAGCTTCCCACATGAGCTTATTCTTGGCTCTTGGTGCAGTCGCGCCCCCACTGGCACGCCTGCTCTCACATGACCTTCTCTCCCCTTGGCGCAAAGAACTTAAAAGCTCTTCAAATCCCCTATCAAGATATTTCTGCACCCAAAGGATTCTCCTTAATGATCCCCCTACTCAAATCGGGGAATCGGATTTCGTAGTTTCGTGAGTCCCGTGGTCATGCACCTTGTGCTTCACAATACCCTGAAACCTGATGGTTAAAGGCTAATGTCTTCCTGTTTCTATCGGGAATCCTCCCGTCAAGATTTCAGTACTTATGATGTCAAAAAAAACTTGCCTCGCTGACCCCCGATTCCCGATATGCCAATATACCGATGCACACGTGTGAGTTAACTTTTCCACCTCCCGTCACCTCTGTCGGGATTTCAGGATTCATGGGATCACAAATCCTAATTTCAATGGACTCGAGACTTCCCTTTCCCCGATCCTCAATATGACATGCCACCTGTCTTCCACTAACTCTGGCTGTTGCCCCAAACGACCCTTCCGTCGGGATATCGTGTTTCGTGATTTCAAGTTGCAAGAGTTTCTTACCTTCGAAAACTCCGATGCTCCGAACTCCGACTCTTCGAGATATCTTGACATGCGTCCCCGTTGATGGATGGTTCTAAGCTCGTCGAGATATCGCGGATCAAGATTCCTGATGTTGTGATTTCTTCACTCCCAGATTTTCCGATGACTCCTCCGAGAATCCTCCTCTACTCACTAGGACTTAACCTCGGTGTAACTTCTGCCAAATTTGATGGTTGACGGGAATTCACTGCTGATATAATGGTTCACCAGCCTTTCGAGCTCAGACTCTTATATGGTCATAACCTCCTCGCTAATCTTTCAGATCTGACAGCTGGCGGGATTTTCTACGAGTTCCCTTCACAAGACCTTGACCGTCGCTTCTTCCTTCAGTGGATTCGAAGGCCTACTCCTCCTGAGATTTTCCACGACTTCAGTCTTCTTGGAAACCTCTTGCACGCACTCCTTGTGACAACTCTTCAACATCGACAGAGTGTTGAAGTCTCTTGACTCTGCGCATTCCTGCAGCAGTAGTCTTTCAGTTCTTTGCTCAGGTTCACAACCCTCAACTTCCTTCAGCCTGCGCACTCCTTGCATGGCTCTGTGCCTAACTGCACCTTCGAGGAAATGAGAACAAAAGATTTCTCTAGTTGAACCCTTTTGTCAACGCACTCCTTGCGGACGATTCGACTGCACTCCTTGCAGGAATCCTCTGGCTCAGTTAGAGAAACAATTGAAACTAATCCACTCTTCCTTTCAGGCTTCCATTCAACCATGAAATCACATACACTGCATACAAAAGCAAATGTGTAACTGGAAGCATACATCAATTGAGCATAACATCAATACACAGAGAAACACCCAAAACCATGGATTTGAATCAGATCTTTCTTCTATTAATTCAAATGTCTATACATGGGTGTTCTTCCTACAGTTCTCTGCATGCTCCTCTGCTTCTGAATGTTAATACTACAATGATACAATGAGGATGTCTATATCCATTTTCCCTCTTGGACTCTAAAGCTATCAAATCAAAGATTAAATTCCTATCTACCAGCATTAACTATATTAAATGTTGTCTATCTACCTAAGGACGAGAGCTATCCGCTCAAGTTCCATTACAATATACAAAGGCGCTTCATCTTAAATGATTCATTTAAGATCGCACAACAATTCCAAAGCATTTTCAAAATTTGTGCTAGCTTGTCCAGCTATCCTCTGCTTCCGCACTGGCTCGCTTGATGAGTCGGTGATGCTCCTGCATCATACTCCTCGGATTGAAAACTTTCATGGGCTCCTGTCCATGAGCTCCTGCACGGTCTGTCCATGCTTTTGTATTTTCGCTTCAGTCTCCCAGCTGGCATCTTCCACTGGGTGGCCCTTCCATTTGACCAGATAATCGAAGTATTCCTTCCTTTGGGTCTTCTTACCCACTCTCTTGTCCAGTATGCATTCCATTTGTGGCTTCTCTACAACTAGAAATTATTTCATCCACTGGATTACTGGCTCCTCAGTTCCAGTCTCTGCTTCTCTAGCCTTGTATGGGTATAAATATGAGACGTTGAATATCAGAGATATTCCGATACAATCCGGCAACTCAATCTCATAAGCATTTCTCCAAATTTTCTCAAGACCTTACATGGTCCGATTTTCTTCATTTTCAACTTATTGTATGTTCCTCTCAGGAAGCTTTCTTTCCTTAAATGTGACAGAACTAGATCACCAACTTCAAACTGAAGTTGTCTCTGATGCTGATCTTCTCTGCACTTGTACTCCTGACTCGATTCCAACAACCGCTGCTTCACCCTGCAGTGAAGTTCTTTCATCGCCTCAACAAATTCTTCTACACTAGCACTGCTAGTAGTAGTCTGTTATGAATCCCTCAGTTCAGAAACTCCTCTCGGCTGCATCCCATAGACAACCTGAAATGGACTTTTTCCTGTGCTCCAATTCACTGAGTCATTGTATGCAAACTCTTCCTGTGGCAATATGTGGTCCCAACTGCTATGGTGCTCTATCACCAAGCTTCTTAGCAAGTCTCCCAGACTTTTGTTCACCACTTCTGTTTTCCCATCCATATGCAGATGATAAGCTGAACTAAACATCAAATTAGTTCCTAGTTTCTTACAGAGTGTCCTCCAAAAATTCCCTATGAATTTAGTGTCTCTGTCCGAAACTATGCTTTTCGGCAGTCCATGAAGTCGAATGACCTCCTTGAAAAACAGATTTGTGATATGAGTCGCATCACTGGTTTTATGGCATGGGATAAAATGTGCCATCTTAGAAAACCTGTCCACGACCACAAATATTGAATCAACCCCTCTTTGTGTCCTCGACATCCCCAATATGAAATCCATGCTAATCGTCTCCCATGGTCTCTCTGGTATGGGAAATGGATGATAAAGTCCTGCATTCTACTTTCTCCCCTTTGAGTGTTGGAAAACTTTACATCTTTCAATGAACCTCTTGACATCTGCTCTCATTCCCAGCCAAAAATATGATTCATTCAGCTTCGTGAATGTTTTGTCATGGCCAAAATGCCCTGCCAATCCACCACTGTGTTTCTCCTTTAACAAGTTCTCCCTCATGGAGCATTTCAGAATACACAGTTGATTGCCTCTGAACAACAATCCCTCCTGGATCATATAATCTATCCAAGGGCTTTTGTCTCTGAGAATTGGATTCTCAGTTGTTTCATACGCCTCTCCAAAATCTGCATCTCCTGCGTACATGTCCCTGAGATTTTCAAAACACAATGTTTTGACTCGGAACTCCTCCAACAGAAAACACTTCCTGCTCAAAGCATCAACCACTTTTTTAGTAGTACCCAAAATATTCTTAATCACAAATGTGAAATTCTACATATACTCTACCCATTTTGCATGTTTCTGATTCAACTTCTCCTGTTGAGTCACAAACTGTAATGCGTGGTTATCACTATACAAAACAAATTCTTTCAGGATCAAGTAATGATTCCACTTCTTCAGTGCTTGTATGATAGCATAAAATTCCTTGTCATACATGGATTAATTTAGTTTCGCCTCATCCAGCTTCTCGCTAAAATATGCAACTGGCCTGTCCTCTTGACTTAAGACCGCTCCTATGGCAAACCCACTTGCATCACATTTCACCTGAAATGTCTTTTGGAAATCCGGCAGCACCAGAACCAGTTGTTCCGTGATCTTCTGCTTCAACAGATTGAATCTCTTCTCAGCCTCTGCTATCCAGTGAAAATATTTATGTCTTTTCTTCATTGTATCCATCATCGCTACGCTAATTCCACTGAAATTCCTGATGAATTTTTGGTAGAAACTAGCCAAACCATGAAAACTCCTCACCTCAAATACATTCCTTGGTGATGGCCAATTCTTAATTACTTCTACTTTACTTGGATCCATCCTCAACTCATTCGCCGATATAAAAAAACACAAATAAATGAGTTCTGTCTTCATGAATGAGGACTTATTCATATTTATCAACAACTTCTCTTGTTGTAGCTTCTTCATCATAATGGCCAAATGCTTTAAATGCTCTGCCTTTGTCTTACTAAAAATCAGTATGTCATCCAGATATACGACGACAAATTTTTCGATGAATTCCCTCAGGACTTCATTCATCAACCTCATAAAGGTACTCGACACATTTGTTAAGCCAAACAACATAACTAGCCATTCATACAATCCCTCATTTGTCTTGAATGTTGTTTTCCATTGATTGCCTTCTCTCATGTGAATCTGGTGATATCCGCTTTTCAAATCAATCTTTGAAAAGTACTTTTCCCTGCTCAGGCAATCTATCAGATCATCCATCCTCGGCAATGGAAATTTGTACCTGATGGTTATTTTGTTGATCTCCCTCGAGTCAGTACACATATTCCAGCCTCTGTCTTTCTTCGGACTGAGCACTGTTGGAACAACACATGGACTCAAGATTTCCCTGACCAACCCCTTGTCCAATAACTCCTAGACCTGCCTCTTAACTTCCTCATTTTCCTGTGGCGTCAACCTGTACGTGGATTTTTTTGGAAAACTAGCTCCTGGTATGAGGTCTATATGATGACTCACACTCCTCATTAGTGGCAACGAACGAGGTAATTCATGCACTATGATATCAACGAACTCTTCCAGTAGTTCCTGAATCTCCTCTGGTAAATCATCCACTCTTATGCTGGTTAGAACAATTCTCGGTTTCCTGAGTACAAAGAATTGTGGATCTTCGTTCTTTTTCACCTCCATAAGAAGTTCCTTCCCACTCATGAGAAGTACCGTGTTTCTTACTTCCGACTTCACTTCCTTATCTTTTATTGGAAGCAACATATGTGTCCTCCCATTCTTCTCCAGGGTATATGTGTTCATCCTCCCATCATGAATCACATTTCTGTCATATTGCCATGGTCTACCTAGCAATAGATGACATACATCCATGGGAATGACATCACATAGTACCTTATCATTATATCCTCCTATCTTAAATTCAACTAAACACTATTTAGTGACACTTACCTGATGTCCCTTCTGTAGCCATGAAACTCTATATGGACTCGGGTGATCAGTTGTCTCCAGCTCCAGCTTCTCTACCATCTCAGTTGAAACAAGATTATCTGTTCTACCACTATCCATGATAACCTTGCATACTCTATCCTTGGTCTTGCAAGCCGTTCTGAAAAGTCTGGTCCTTTGAGCTGAGTCTTCCACCTCCTTCCCAGGTGTTAAGAGAGCTTTACACATCATCAACAACCTTCCGCCTTCTATGTCTTCGGCCTCAACATCCCGCTTCTGCGCTTCAGTGATGTGAGATTCTCCAATGTCCTTCCTTTTCTCTGGACACTCGTAAGAATTGTGCCCATTCTTTCCACATGTGAAGGAAGTGATTACTCCACCTCTTCCTCTTCCTCTACCTCTAGTACGAGGAAACGTATTGTTATCAGCATAATCTCCTCTTTGCTCTGTATGCTACCCTCTCTGTTCAACATATGTTCCTCTTTGTGAGGTTCCACCTCTCTCTTCCCAACTCTGAGGTTCCTTCCATTCCTCCTTGGCCTCTCGGTACTTACCCTGTGCACCTGCCTTTCCTCTGGGCTGACTTCTGCCTCTCCCTCGCTAACCTTTCTTACAGCTTAACTTCTCCTCTGTTTTCAGAGCCATCTGATAAGCGTCCTCCATAGTTCGGATGGTTTCCATGCTTAATTCATCTTGAATGTCGTATCTCAGGCCATTCAGATATCTAGCAACCTTCTCATCATTGCTCTCCCAATGACCTGCCCTGATGTTCAGCCGATAGAATTCTTCAGTGTATTCTCTCACTGTCATCAGCTTCTGTCTTAGGTTCTGCATCCTCCTGAACAGAGTAATTTGATAATCTCTTGGGATGAATTTTTCCTTCATCTTCACAATCATTCGATCCCAACTCTTGATCTTCTTCTTTCCTTTGCAATGTCTGTCAACTTGTAGCTCATCCCACCATAATGCTGCATGTCCTTTCAGGCGTGTGACAACATGTCTGACCTTCTTATCCTCTTCGATATCCTCATAATCGAAGTAGGTGTCAAGAGCTCTAATCCAATCCAAAATCTCTTTTGCATCCAAATTCCCCTCGTAGAATGGAATGTCCATCTTCGCCTTTGCACCCATCCTGGAAATAGCTTTTATTAGACGCTCATTTGCTGCATCCTCGGCTACGACTTCCTCTTCTTGTTCAACCTCAACTTCACTCTCGAAATCACTGAGATCCCCTACACTAGCTGTGCATCTTTGCACTGTCTCCATCTCCTCAAGTCTTGCTTAGAGATCATGCATCTGTCTTTCCATTTATGGATTGAATACTTGCCTGCCTCTTCTTCATATCTCCCTATCCTTTGGATCAGGTGATTGTCTTTCTCTCCTTGGCGGCATGGTGAATTTCATTCTTCCCTGCTACAAAAAGCAAAGAGATACTCCCGCTCTGATACCACTTTGGTGCAACCACACCCCCACTGGCACGCCCGCTCTCACAGGACCTTCTTTCCCCTTGGCCCAAAGAACTTAAAATCTCTTGAAATCCCCTATCGAGAGATTTCCTCACCCATAGGATTCTCCTTAATGATCCCCCTACTCAAATCAGGGAATCGGATTTCGCAGTTTCACGAGTCCCATGGTCACACACCTTGTGCTTCACAATACCCTGAAACTTGATGGTTAAAGGAAAATGTATTCATGTTTCTATCGGGAATCCTCCTGTCGGGATTTCGATACTTATGATGTCGAAAACAACTTGCCTCGTTGACCCTCGATTCCCGATATGCCAATATACCAATGCACACGTGCGAGTTGAATTTTCCACCTCCCGTCACCTCTGTCAGGATTTCGGGATTCGTGGGATCGTGAATCCTGATGTCAATGGACTCGAGACTTCCCTTTCCCCGATCCCCGATATGACATGCCACCTGTCTTCCACTAAATCTGGATGTGGCCCCACATGACCCTTCCGTCGAGATATCGCATTTCGCGATTTCAAGTTGCAAGATTTTCTTACCTTCGAAAACTCCGATGCTCCGAACTCCGACTCTTTGGGATATCTTGACACGCATCCCTGCTGATGGAAGGTTGTGAGCTCGTCGAGATATCATGGATCGTGATTCTTGATGTTGTGATTTATTCACTCCTAGAGTTCCCAATGACTTCTCTGAGACTCCTCCTCTACTCACTGGAAATTAACCCCAGTGTAACTTCTGCCAAATTGACGGTTGATGGGAATTCACCGCTGATCCAATGGTTCACCAGCCTTTTGAGCTCGGACTCTGATATGGCCATAACCTCCTCACTAATCTATTGGATCTGATGGCTGGCAGGATTTTCTACAAGTTCCCTTCACAATATCTTGATCGTCGCTTCTTCCTTCAGTGGATTCGAAGGCCTACTCCTCCTGAGATTTTCCACGACTTCAGTCTTCTTGGAAACCTCTTGCACGCACTCCTTGCGGCAACTCTTCAACCTCGACAGAGTGTTGAAGTCTCTCGACTCTGTGCATTCCTGCAGCAGCAGTATTTCAGTTCTTTGCTCAGGTTCACAACCCTGAACTTCCTTCAGCCTGCGCACTCCTTCCATGACTCTGTGCCTAACTGCACCTTCGAGGAAATGAGAACAAAAGGTTTCTCTAGTTGAACCCTTCTTTCAACGCACTCCTTGCGGACGATTCGAATGCACCCCTTGTAGGAATCCTCTGGCTCAATTAGAGAAACAATGGAAACTCATCCACTCTTCTTTTCAGGCTTCCATTCAACCATGAAATCACATACACTGCATACAAAAGAAAATGTATAACTAGAAGCAGACATCAATTGAGCATAACATCAATACATAGAGAAACACCCAAAACCATGGATTTGAATTAGAGATTTCTTCTATTAATTCAAATGTCTGTACATGGGTGTTATTCCTACAGTTCTATGCATTCTCCTCTGCTTTTGAATGCTAATACTACAATGATACAATGAGGGTGTCTATATCCGTTTTCGCTCTTGGACTCTAAAGATATCAAATCAAAGATTAAATTCCTATCTACCAGCATTAACTATATTAAATGTCGTCTATCTACCTAAGGATGAGAGCTATCTGCTCAAGGTCCATTACAATATATAAAGGCGCTTCATCTTAAATGATTCATTTAAGATCGCACAACAATTCCAAAGCATTTTCAAAATTTGTGCTGGCTTGTCCAGCTATCCTCCGCTTCCGCGCTGGCTCACTTGATGAGTCGGTGATGCTCCTGCATCAGCTCTCCTTTCTTAACAACAAAATTATGAAATTTATACTTTAATCCCCCTTCAAGCCTACAATCATCTCAAAGACGCGAGACTTACATCTATATACAAGTTTTGTGAGGTTTTAACCATTTGCCAAAAATTGAGATAGATGTAGGTAATCTCTTATATTCTTCAAGTACATAAGAGTTTAACTTTAGAGCTATGGTCAAATAAAAACAAAGAGGTCTTAAAGGAAATTGACCATGTGGTTTTGTATATATTTATCATACAACTTGATTACCGAATCAAAATGTTGCAGGATACTTCAATGCCTAAACGAATGTATATATTTATCATATTGATCATACTTCAATGCCTAAACTACGATGTACAATTCCTTATCTTATTTGGGGTATATTATGATTGCACCAACCAAAGTTTCAAGTATTATGTTATCCAACTCCTTCTTTGTATCAAAGGTTCCGCCATTATGTATCATGAGAAATTTGCTTTGATTTCAAATGAAATTGCAAGTTTCATTAGATTTAATATTGATGCATTACAATTCTTTCATGTCAAAGCTTCTATTACTTGGTTTTCAATTGCAATGAATTGAAAGATTATACTTGCCTTTTCTAATGTGCATTGAAGAGACATTTCATTCCTAAATAATTTGCTAACCCCATGAATTACCTTGGTTCAATTAAATTATCTTGGATCAACCAATTTAAAACAAATTTTATATTTCTTAGGTCATTACAAAATTCACATCCTCTAACTACAAAATCCATACAAAACAATAATTGGTTTCCAAGATCATATTTCTTCATGTTGACTTGCAATTAATTGTGGGTTAATATGGCATTACCATATTACAATGTAATATGGTAATCCCATATTACAATGTAATATGGTAATTCCATATTACAATGTAATATGGTATACGATATTACAATGTAATATGGTAATGACATATCTCACGTATTTTTTTTTTTTAAAACTTAATGCCATTGTCGCAATATCGACGATAGTTCGTCAGAAAAAAATTGCATTTTGATCACCGTGGCAATAGCGACGAGCCTTCGTCGCAAGTTGCCAAAGGTTTTCGTAGCACATACAACATCTTCGTCGTAACTTTGGTCTTGATGAATCAATGTCGTCGCTATTTCCACAGGTATTCGTCGTAAGTTGGCATGGTTTTTCGTTGCACATACAACATCTGCGTAGTAAGTTTTTGACTTGTCATAAATTTGCGACAAAATTTCGTCGTAATGGCCACGATTGTTCATTGTACTTTTGACGAGGTTTCATCGGAATTGTGATGATGAAAATGGTTAATCGAACTTGAAGGTGGTGACATGTGGAGAGACAATTTTTTCGATGTTTCCACGCACACCTGGATCGTCGATAGAGCAACCAAATTATTCCGACGAAAAAAAAACTTGGCTTTCGTGGAAATTGCGACGGATAAGTGTGGTAATATCAATGAAAAACCGTTGCAAATTTGGTCATATGTACTAGTGTTTTGGACTTGGATTTCCTTTAGAATCCCCATCAAATTTTAGTTTAGCAAATCCTGGCAAAGGGCAAATCCAACAGTTCTTGATTTCTAAGGAAGTAGATTTATTGGGAAGCAGATCCAACATAGGAGCCACACAAAGGTCCCATTGAAAAAATATAGTCATTTGTTTTGTGATCATAATCTAGGTCATCCTTCATCCGTTTTGTGATTCTGACCATTTATGTAATGAAATCCTTAATTTTTGTCCAAATGTCACTCCAATGTAACTGTTTGGATTTGAAGATCCTCCAATTTCTTTCTTTCCATATTTTCCAGAGTAAAAGGTCTAAAATTAGTTGTCAGATTCTATTGAGGATATGGTTTTTAAAATATCAGAGTCTCCAGTTGGTGAGAGTTTCAGTGATGTTGTTTCTTCAATGATATGAGGTTTGCATGATTCGGGTATCTTGATTCCAAATGAGAGAGCTATAGTGACAATTGTTGAGTAAGTGCTCCATAGTTTCTTGCTATTGTTGGCAAAGAGGGCAGAAAGAGGGTCCCATGAAACCTTTCTTTCTGAGATTATCCATGTGAGTATGAACCTATGCATTACTAGCCAGAGAAAGGTGAAAACCTTGGGCCATACTTTGATCTTCCAGATGTTATTCCAGATGTTATCCTTTTGCATGTTGGAAAAATATTCCTTGAGTTCATAAGCTTCTTTGATGGAGAATGAGTATTTCATTCAATACCCCCATCAGAGGATGTTCGGTCCTTCCTCGAAGTGAATATTTTGTGGGAGAACCACATCCTGTCACAACTTCATGTCAATATTGATTAGTAGGTTGAGGCCAGGAAAGGAATATCTCCATTTCCTCCACATGGAATATGGGCGATCAGGTAACCAATAGTCTTCTACATTGCTCAAGCCTAGTTGCTATGTCTGAGTTCAGATGTTGGATAGATGATATCAGATAGAAAGAGGGGGTTTTTGTTTCCATGAGTCTATCCAAAACAATTCTTGATGTCCACTCTATATTTCCCAAAATGCATGGTCACGAACCAAGGAGTGGTTATGCCTTGTTGTGTTCCAGATTGGGGAACCAATTTTATTCTCATTTCATATTATGAGATATATTTCTTCTGTTGTTGGTGTACATTTTATCTGTTAGAGTTGATCCCATAGATCGCCTAGACTTTTGAGCCAGGGCCACCATATTTCGGCTCCCATAACCTTGTTTAGGATCGAGGGGTCTCTCAACCCTAGACGTCCCAAAATATTTGGCCTACACAACGTTTCCAAACTTACAAGAGCCTATTTACGACCCTCCTTGGTGCCTTTCCATATGAAATTTCTTTGGACGTTTCTTATGGAGTTCAGGATGAATTTAGGTGCGGCTAGTGCAGAAAAATTATACAAAAGAATGGCTTCGAGAAAGGATTTGAGAAGGACTAGATGACTAGGAAAATTGAGGGATCAAAAGGTCCAAGAGTTGAGTCTTTTTTCCAGGGTAGCTGGCAGTCCCTTCCAGGAAGTGTTTCTGAGAGCATTATCGATGAGCATGATGACCGGGTACTTGGAAGGAAGGGGGATTTGAGTGAAATGAAGGATTCTGGTGATATTGTCTTGAATGCATTAGGAGGTATTGAAGAACAATATCTGGGATTTATCAGTATTAATGGAAGTTACAGAGGCCGAACTGAAGTCATTCAAGATGTTGAGAATACACCTAGATTGTAGGAAAGTAGGGGAGTTGATAATTAAGGTATTATCCAAAAATTGACCATGAGAGACAGGGGGTTGCAGGCCATGTAGGGGAAGTCCTTTTAAAGAACCATCTTCAATGGCCTCTTTGATATAGTGAATTAGGCCTCCAACCATTATGAAAAAGATGAAAGGGGAGAGAGGATCCCCTTCACATATTCCATGCATGAGGGATAAGGGAAATGAGGGAACATCATTGAACAAGATAGAGAAGAAGGTTGATGAGGTGAGATTCATAATCCATTGAACCCAATTAGCATTGAAACCAAAGGCCAAGAGGATAGAATAGATATATTTCCATCTTAATCTATCAAAATCTTTTGAAAGATCCAATTTGATTAGCATGCCATACATACCTGAAGTTTTTAGGGAATGAATTACCTCATGTCCTAGGATGATGTTGTCCATAATTTGATGAACTTCCACATATCCCAAGTGCTACTTTGAAATGATAAAGGGATGAATAGGTTTCAGTCTTAGGGAAATTAACTTAGTTAAAATATTGTAGATAATATTACATAAAGCTATGGGCCATAATTATTTGGGATGTGTGACCCGCTCCTCCTTCAGGATTGGAGTGAGAAAAATATCATTGAGTGCCAAAAGCACTTGACTTGAGCACTCAGAATATTCAATGAGTTTCCAAAACCTTTCTCTAACTATATGCCAACAATGGTGAAACAAATATGTAGCGAAACCATCTGGTCCAGGTGATTTCTCGTCTGCAATTTATTTTATGGATGTATCCACCTCTTCGAGAGTAACTAATCTAGGGAGTGATGCGTTTTTTTCCTCTGAGATAAGATTTGGTATGTGGTGGGTGATTTTCCTCATGGAATTGTTACACATCAAATTCTAACAATACTAAGTTTCGTTCTTATGTATCACATTCTACTAAGTGTTGTACTTATGTATCACTTATTTGTATCACATTATACTAAGTGTCGATTTGTCTGACTACTAAGTGTCACACTTATGTATCACATTCTACTAAGTGTCACACTTAAATGTCACAACTTTAACATCATGTGAGAGTACTTTTCATGTTCCCTAGACATGATTTATGAGAAATACATCATTTGGAGGTCGAAATGCTACTTTTACCTTGATATTTTGACCATGTTTGAATGCCAATTCTCCCTTTCCCATATATAGGGAGAATTGAACTCTTTTCAACACTCCTATCTCAATTATAAGGGAGTGTTGTCAACTTCCTATACTCAGTATTCGGGGAGAATTGAAGTGGTTAGAGGAGGTTACGACTAGCGCACTTTATGCTAAGGGTCATTTCCAAGAGGATGAGGTTATTTTAGGTCAAGGATTCGATTCATATCTCATGGCTCCATATTAGGAAAACTCGATATCCATGAGATAATCCAAATCACAACTTATGGAGCTAAATCCTAAATCATTTTCCAAAATAATCCATGGTGGTTAATCCTCCAAATCATATCTAATGAGGGCATTCTAAGGTGAAAGTAGGGACATGGTAGTTCATAGCATCATACCTATCGTATGGTAATGCATGAAGGGGATGGAAAGGATAAGTTTAGAGGAATGCTAGCAAAAAATAACAAAGTTGTAAGTTTTTCCATGTTTTCCTTTATTAATATGAAACTTGGCCTATTCCCTTAATTTTGTCTTGATCAAATCATTGCATAAATGTTTGTCTTTGTTTATATCCTACATAGATAGATTTACTATTATCTAACGATATATAGTAGCATAAGAGAGTTGTCTCATCTCTTGTAGGAGGTGCTTCCACATCATGAGCTTAGAGATAAAGTCTAACAATTGGAGTAGTGAGGAAAACCTACAGGAAATAGGTAAGCCAACTCTCTCTCTCTCTCTCTCTCTCTCTCTCTCTCTCTCTCTCTCTTTTGATTTCATGCATGAAAACATAGAATAGGTTAAAATGGGGAAAGTTAGTGTCCATTTTTTTTCCTTCTCTATTAGATCGAAGGAAACCCAATCCAAGGGGGATTTCACTTGTTTGCAGGGGGAATTCACCACAATATGCATCTGATTGTTCCTGACATGGCTCTATTAAGAGGTCCTTATAATAGTCCATAAGTTCCTTTTCTATTGCTGAATGGGTCAATATGGGTTAACCTCGAGAGCCCTCCAAGCTGGAGATATGGTTTATGTGCCTATGCTGAATCATAGATTGATGAAAAAATTTGGTGTTCTTTTCCCCCTCTTTAAGCCACTGTATGAATGAATTTTGGCACCACAAATTTTTTTCTTAGACATATATTTCATTCAACTTTTGTTTGATTCAAGTCTCCTCTTCTTTTAGCTGCTCGGTCACCACATGAGTGAGAATTGCATGTTGAATGTTTTGCATCTGCTGCTTGAGGTATTTCTTTGCTTGGAAGATATTTCCAAATGTAGTTTTAGTCCATTGTCTCAGGTGTTGTTTGAATTTTTTGAATTTTTGTTGAAATATATACATCAAAGTACCATGAGATATTGTTGCATTGGCGCATCATTGACCCATGTTCTCCTGGAAGTCCTGATTTGTAGGCCAAAAATTTTCAAAGAAAAAAGGTCTACGCTTAGGAGTGTTGATGAAATCAACCCAAATATGGATGGGCCAATGGTATGATCCCATTACTTTTATAATGTTTTATTCCATGTCTAGATCATCCATCATCATTTCTTCAGAAATAAGAAAGTGATCCAGGAAACACGTAATTTTCTGGGATCCTGATCACTTATTCATGTGAATTCACCATTAGTATTTTCCATATCTATCAAGTACAGAGTGTGGATTAGATATATGAAGTTGGCACTTTCAACATCTAGTCTGTGTTTACCTCCTCTTTTCTCATCCAATTATAGGATCATATTGAAGTATCTCCTTCGTATCCATCATTGTCCCTGAGTAATATCTCCCATACATTCAATATTACTTAGATATGCATCTTTCTCCCACCACTGGGGGGCATGAGGGTTCAAGGGTTATGTTAGTTTTTTTTCCCTAGAAGGCAACCCTCTTTTATGAGGGAATTGTATTACAACTGTGCATGAGTGTGATTATTGTATTCTGAGAGAGGATACTGTGAGAGATAGAAGAGGAAGTTACAATGAGTATGTTGTGGTTTATGTTGGGTGCATGGGATGAACCATGTTCTAACTTATTTCTCCAACAAAACCCTAGAAACCATTGCCCCCTTTGGTAAACTAGAAGGCAACACTGCGCACAGAGTGCACAATGTAGTCTCACCTGAGATGGCTTATGGGTCATTGCATGACCGAAGTGTCTGCAATCATGGAATGTATGTAACTCATATGAATGTTAGGAATAGTATACTTCTTCTATTTCAACATGAATTCTACCATACCAGCATTAAGATATACCATTTATTCATCTGTTAACATTCATTCCACATAATATAACATGTCTAATATAGTGCACATTGTAAATTAACCTTGGAAATTCCATGCATTCATTCAAAATAAAAGAAGATCAAAGCATAAAATAAAACATTCCACACATTGACATAGGTTTTACCATGGCTCAACCCCTTGGGGTATGTCCACAAAGATATTCTACTTTTTATTATTATTCATCAAAATTGGGCAGTGTGCGCATTACATCAAATTTTTTTCATACTCTGTGAGGCTGACCAGGGTCACACCAAGATCAATAGATTGTGACCTGACCCTTATACACAATCCTTACATCTCAACACTGACTCCATTTGAGCTCTGAAGTTCTCAAAAAAATTTGTACTATGACTCAAAACTTATTCAAGACTGAACTCAAAAGAAATTCTCAACATACTCCAAAGATAAGACAATCGATACCTCTAGCTACCTCATAAATCCTCTATTTATATTACAAAAATGGGAAAACCCTTACATAATACTCCAAAACCCTAATTCTAAGTGGACTCAACTTGTCCACATTCTAACTACATTCACATGCTAATCCACAATACAATAGCGTTGTTTTCCTTTATTCCCAGTGCATTTCTTCCTTTTCCTTCTTAGTCCATTCTGCCTCGTTTGTTGCCATGTATCTCAAACCTTACCAAAAAGTTTCCTACTACAACAAGCCCCAACACTTACCTATGGCTCATCCTAATCCACTCAGGTAGATTGTGCCTCCTTGACAGACTTCTCTAGTTGCTGAAATCTTCCTGACATTTCTTCAGTGCAAGTCTTCACTTGTGTGCTCTTTTCTACAACAGATTCCATGGTCTGTGTTGTGAGATAATCCTTCATCATCTATTCAACCTCCAACTTAATATTTTCCATATGGCCCTTGGCTGCATCCATTTATGTTAATATCTTCTCTGCATCTTCCTGCAGTGGCTCCAGCTGAGCTTGCCTCATCTGCTTCTCTGTCTGCATAGTTTTTAATTCCACTTGTAAATTCTTGACCTCTTGCATGCTCCTCAGCCTTTCTCGAATGCTCATGGCCTTTTTATTCTTCAGTTTCTATGCTGATGTGTTGATGCTTTCTTATTTCTTTTCTAATGTCTACAAATTTTCATCTTTTTACAGACTTGTCCAAAGTTGCGCACTTTTCTCATATAGGTTTGCGATCCCCTTAGCACTATGCACCATGTCCTCTATGTGCCATATATTCTCCTACTCTCTCTGTGATGTCACCTCTGGTGGTGTGCTCAGTTTCAAATGTGCCATCAATTCCATTATATGATTTTTGTAATCTTCCATCTCCTTGGAAATCTTCCCAATTTTCTCTGCGGTATGTAGGTGTGTTCCTTCTTGTGCATTGTTTGGAATTGAATTAAATACTTCATCAATGAACTCCTCTATATGGCCAATGCAATAATTTTCATGGTCCTTCTCAACCTATACTTCCTTAAGAGTTATCTTCTATGTGTCCTTTATATCCTTGGTTGTTTGTAACTCTGTCACATCTGTGCGTGTTTTATATTGAACTTCCTATGTGATGCTAACTTGCAATTTGTACAATGCTTTTGTGGGGATCTTTTCCAAAGCCAAGTCCAAGTGATCAATATTCTTTAGTTGTTTCTACATTGTCTCCTCTTCTAGTTGCAACATATTTTGACTGATAGGAAAAATATCACTCCATGATGCTATGATTTGCATTGTTTCCTACGCTAGGATTGTCTTCTCCTGAAAAGTCTATTGTGGCTGCGCCTTTTATTTCTATTGTACTGCACTCAATAGCAGTTGCACCAAATCTTCCTTCACTTCTAACAATTTTTGTTTGACTTTTTCTCATTGTTTCTCTGCATCATCCCATGATTCTTCTATGCGGTCTTGGAATTTTTCTGCCACCATCTCTGCATCATCTTCTATTATAGTAAGTTTTGGGACATCTTTATGTGCCTTCATATTTTTCCTCTGTCCTCCTACCTATAGCATGGTTCTCTTCTTTGGAAGAGTCTTTGTCTACATTGAAGTGGTAGGTATTTCTATATTTGGGATGTCTCCTCCTCCTTGTTCCTCCCGCGTGGGAACAATCATTTCCTTTTGTGTGCTTCCATTAGTCTTCTTCTTCCACCGTGTTCCTCCATTGGTAAATCTGGCATGATATTTCTCCTGTGCAGTTGGCTTTGGGATAGTCTTCTGTTGTTTTAGTTTTCTTGTTTTTGTTCTCCCTCCAACATATTTTGCATACTTGATATCTTTTCTAGTGTTTGCTATCAGATTATTGGTTTTCTGTGACATGTTAGCTTGCTCTGGATGTTTCCCTCCCCCCCCC
>JZKD02S2256595.1:348710-365444 GCA_000966675.3 Picea glauca | reverse complement strand
GGTCCCCCTTTTCTTGTATCCATACGTTGTGCCTTGATACCTTAAAAATTGGCTATATCCTTATGCCCCTCCACCACTTTGGGTTGTATCCTCCAAGTCTCTACTACCTTTTCATGTATTTCCTCAAAATATGTGGAAAATATACTGGAGTTAGTCTTTCTTTCTCTTGCAACTGATGTATGCCACAATGTTTCATATTTTGTTGTGTGACACATTCTGGTTCTCTGACAAAATATAGTTTATTTGGGGTGTCTCCATCCTACTAATGCAATAAGTATGAGTAACCCTGAATAGTGGAACTCTGTGCCTAAGTCCTGAGTATCCTCACAATCATCCAAAAATTAGTTTATAAAGTACAAAATCCCACTTAGTACAATCCCCTTCATGCACCGTGTTGCTACTTTTATCACCACTAATGGTGCCTCCTCCTTGCAACACTTCCTGAGAAATTTGAAATCCATTAACTGTGTAACTAACCTTGTCATTGGTTCACTGATTCTATTGATTACAATTCCTATGGATCCTCTCATTATTCCGTAATTTTTCTTCCTCTCTTTTTCTAAGGTATTATCCTTGGTTTTATCATATAGGTACTCCTCAGGCTTCTCCCCATATGTGGGAAGACCTGTTATTTTTTCAATTAGATCCACATCGATCGATACTAGTTTGTCCAGCCACAAAATTCCCCCATGTACTAATTACAACAATTGTTTTACGCAATTGTTCACATTTGTGTTGCCTCAGAAATGTGGGATCTCCAGTAAATTCATTATCCCTGTGTTGTATAAATATGTTATCCAATGTTTTGGTTCCAATATTGGAAATCTTGATGCACTGATCCATTTTATTTCCATGTATACATCCGACTCAAATTTTGGAAATTTTTCTCTATCTGCTATGTCATGGTCTGAATATCTCAATTTTTCTAGACATCCCATAATATTTGGGATAATTGTCACTCCTGCTATGCACGGTAATACTATCATGAATTATTCATGTTTGTGCAACAACCTCTGCACCAACTATTTCCATTTCCTATTTTTTGTTGTGGTGGATGACCCGCCTTGCTGGCACACATCTTCTTCTGAATCTTCGTGTAATTCTGGTTCACCTATGATATCTTCTACTTTCACCTGCTCTTTTTTTTGGTGTCGTTGTCTCTGTGACTGGTTCAACTTCTTCCCTAGGCTTGTCAGACTCTGTTCTTTTCTCATCTTCACCATTTTCTTTCTATGATGCTCCCAGACCTAGTTGTTGTGTATTGGGGTTCTACTCTTCCAACCTTACATCCATCTGCGTCAGCTCGATTTATTCGACTGGTGATGGGATAACTAGTTCCAGTGATAGAATCGTATCCACATCCATGAATCCTTTGTGTACACTAGGGTTTTCCACTTCTGTTTCTGGTTCTTGCCATGATCTAATGTTGCTTCAGGTTCTCCTCGACATTTGATTGAGTGCTCCAACCTTGGGTGGCTCCATACTATAAATTCTTGACTCTAGTGTTCTGAATGTATGTTGAAAACTTTAGAGACACCTGGACTCTCAATGTGCATGATCATCTTTTTCTCTTTAGATCTTCATTTTCTCTAAGTCACAATGAATCTTACTTTTCAATTTTCCTTCTTTTATAAGGCCCTGTCATTAATGCTCTGTCATATCCCACTTTACTTCTTTTTTTTTCCTTTTTTCATTCATTCTCTGTCCCATCGTGTTGTGTATAGTTTTCGTGTGTGTAGTACCATGAATTATGTCACACCAATTTACTTTCTATTGCACACTATCTCCAGGTTATGTCATACCTTTTTCTGGATTTTTCTTCACGTGGTAACACTCAACTATCTGTCTACCACTTATTCCTTTACCTACATATTTTGGCTTTTTCTTATTTTTCTACTTTTTTCTTCCTTTTTCTTCTTTTTCTTCCTACTATATACATTATGTACAATTCTACTTTATGCGTTCCACTTACTAAGGGTTGGTAGGTCGACTTTCCCTATACATTTTTAGTCAACTACCATTCACCATTCCTTGTGTTTCCTTTCCTGCTATATCCTTCAGCTGCACAACACCTCCATCTATGACAAACTTTATCTCATATGGCCCTAGCCAATGCATCCTAAACTTCCCTGGGTGTTGCAAGTATTTATTTTCATAGAGGAGAACCCTATCTCCTTCTTTGAAGTTCTTCTTCTTAATATATTTTTCATTCCAGAATTTAAATTTTTCTTTCTGTACCTCTTGATGAAAACCAACTATGATTTTGTCTTCTTCTAATTCCATGAGTTGAGCCAATCTTTCTCATGTTGCGCCTCTGTCTGTCACATCTGTAATTACTGCAATGTGTAGACTTGGTATCAAATAATCCAAGGGAACTACTACTCCATGTCCATACACCAACCTAAAATTTGTTTTCCTTGTTAGCTTCTTGCATGTAATTCTATAATCCCATAGTAATGTTGGTACCTTCAAGTCCCAGTAATCCATATTTACATTAAAAATCTTGGTCAAGGAATTCTCCAATATCTTGTTAAATGCTTCCATTACTCCATTCTCTTGAGGATGATATCGAGTGATATTTTGATGATGTATCTCAAATTATTCAAGCATTTCCTGGATTGTACTATTGATAAAGTGAGTCCCCTGATCACTCATCAATATTCTTGGACATCCAAACCTTGTAACTACATGTTCAAATAAAAAGTGTGTTGCAGTCTCTGTGCTACAATCCTTCACTTCTAATGCCTTAGCCCATCTTTTCAAGTATTATGTCGTTGTAATAATATATCTAGCTCCTGATATTCTGGCTGGTGGATAATTGGACCTACAAAGTCTACTTTTCACTTATCAAACACTTGAAAATTTACTTGAGGTCTCAATGGCATCTCATCCCTCTTGGATGGATTTCCAACTCTCTGAAAGATATCACAATTTTGATAGTGCTCCTTTAAATCCTTGTGAACTGTTGGCCACCATAATCCTACATGAAATACATTCTACGCAATGTACTTCCTTGCATAGTGTCCTCCAACAGTGCCTTCATGTGATTTTGCTAAAATGACAGGTCTTTCATGCTCCATAAAACATATCCTCAATTTTGTTTTTGCACCAAGTTTGTACAAGTGAACTGCAATCAATTGGTAGTTTTCCACTCTGACCACCAAATTTTTCTTCCACACAATATTAAATTCCTTAGGGGAAAATCATATACTCAAAAATTCAAAAATGTTAGCAAAATACTCATGAACAATTTGTACTGAAAAAAAATTGTGCATACATGAAGTTGTCCTCCAAGTTACTTGGTTCTTCTACATTAGTTATCCTGGACAGGTGATATGGCCTTGCATTCAATATTCTAGGCTTCACTACAACTTCAAAATCTAAATACTAAAACAATAGTATCCATCTACATAATCTTCCCCCCAACACTGGCTTATTGACTAGATATATAAGAGTGGAATAATATGTAAACATATTGAAATGTTTCCCTAACAAATAATATATGAATTTTTTCAATCCATACACCATGGCCAATCCTTCCCTTTCTGTAGTATTGTAGTTATGTTTTGAATATGATAGCTTCCTGATTGAAAATGTTGTAGGGTGATCTATATCACCTTCTCCTGGTTTTGTCAATACTTCTCCTAGCGCTATGGCATATGCATCCACATGAACATGAAATTCCTTTTCCTAGTATGGAAACACTAAAATTGGCGTTGTCACCATATTCTCCTTCAAACTATCAAAACTCCACTGGATTCATCATTCCATTGATATTTAGTATCCTTCTTCAACAATTTCTCCATTGGGACAGTAATTTGTGCATATCCTCTTATAAACTTCTTGTAATACCATGTATGACCAAGTGTACTCTTCAACTGGTGCACTGACTTAGGTGGTGGCAAGTTTACTATGACAACAATTTTAGTAGGATCAACTAACAGACCTTGTTTACACACCACATTTCTTAACAAAATCCCAAAAGGTGTGTTGAAAACAATTTTCTTAATATTTAATGAAATCTGACACTGTATAACATCAATATTAACACTTCCACATGATCCTTTAATAAATTGAACATTGTCCAATCATCCAAGTAAACCTCCAAAAACTTATGTATGAAATCCTTAAAAGTTGCTAATACTACTTTTTAAAAACTTGTAGGTACATTCTTCAACCCAAATGGCATAACTATATATAGAAATGATCCCCATTATTTAGCATATGTTGTCTTGTGTCTATCTTTTGGTGATATCCTGAGAACCCATCTATAAATGAATAGGATTATTGACCCCCTACATTCTCCAAAGCTTCATCTGTAAATGGGATAGGACAAGGATCATGTAAGCAAGCATCATTCAATTTTCTCAAATCTACACAGATCCTCATTCCCCCTTACTTCTTTTCCTGCACCACCGTAGGGATGATCCATTCTGATTCTTCCATAGGTTCTATGACACCATCCTCTAACATCTTGTCAATTTTTCCCTTCACATTTTGCTTATACATTGGATTTATCCTGTAAGGTCTCTGTATTATAGGTATAGCTTCTGGCTTCAAAGGGATCTTCATCTCTCTTAGTTCTCCTACTAATCCCTTCATCTCTAAAAACGTCACTAGAAACAATTCACTATATTCACACAGTAACTATGCGATTATTTCTACTAACTGATTATCCGAATAATCTCCAATGCTTGCAATATTTGGGTTTTCTGGGGTTCCAATATTTACCTTGTTGATCTTTAATGGTGCAACATAATCTTATGAATCTAGATTTGGACCTTCTACTTCCCTCTCCCCTTCAACTTCTGGGATTTGGGTATTTCACGGATTTTCTTCTGTTGGGTATTCTTCTTCTGTGACATGATAAAAGTGTAGTAACTGTCGAACTGTTTGTTTCTTCTTACATGTTGTCACAATATCCACTTCAGGTTCTTCAAAAATCTTGTCTCTTACTACCTTCAGTTTTGTATATATATATGGACTTTTATGCTCAATGGAAAATGTAATCGAAAAATTCTGTTGTATCTCTTCCCAATTTGCAATTTCCCTGTGTTGTTCGTGTTCTATGTACCGGTTCTTTGGAATGCCTTCTAATTTGTGAATAAAATGATGTGGCTATTCTTCTGGTGGTACTAATTTCCATTGAATTATACATCTTTCTACATGTTCTCTGGGTTGTCCAATTCCATCATATTTTTCCAAATATATGTTCTCTTATTTTGTGCCAAATATAATGCACAGTAATCTCTTACATTGATACTAGTTGTTGATCTTATCTTTATGTGTACCCCTTCAATGAGAAGGTGTAGCTTTCAAAGAAATATCTAATACTGGTAATCTTTGATTTTATACTACTTCTAATTCAAACTTCATTAAAAATTCTTCTAAGTCATTTAGACTGTAAAATGTAGGAGGCTCTCTTACCTCTAAACCAATCCATCTTAGTGCATGCATCATTCTGGCACATCTTCTGGTGGATAATTCATGTAGTTGTTTTTTCCATTTCTCCAGTCCTGTGTTAGAATCTGAAGAAAAAGAAATAATACTCCTCCAACTCAACATTCCATATGTAGTTGGGTTGATGTAATCCTCTTCACACATGGTAGTTCTATACAATTGATTTATTTCTTTTGTAATAAAATTTTCTATCGTAGGTTTCACATACCTTCCTCCTTCTGAGGGATATAATGTCACAATAAATATGTATTCTCTAGATTCAAAGATCATCTTACTTGTCTTCAAATTGATAATAGTCTGGTTATCAAAATCCCAATCCAGAACCAACAATCGTGGATATGGTGAAGTATTATCTACTATATCAATGACCTCAAAGTATTACATGGTGCACACTCCATCTAGATATACTAGTATCCCCTTCAATATACCAATTGGAACCACTCTATGTTGATTTGACAACTTCAATTGAATAGGGGAGAATCCCAATGTAGGTTCTCCCATAGATTCCCATGTCTTCTTTGGAAGAACATTGACTTCATACCCTAATTCTAGTATAAAATCCCCCATAATAAAATATCCAATGTTTTCATTCAACCTAAATTCCCTACTTTTTCATCTCTTCTTTCAGACCTGATTATTTGTCTTTCCCCCTTCTTCCCCAGAATTGCAGTTTTCTAATAGATGTTGTAACACTTGCAGAGATGACTTATCATTTTACATAAGATACCAAAAAATTTCTTAAATTTTAACTGACCCTTTCTGTAGGCTTCTCTTTATTGGTTTGATAAAATAATGGAGGCATGTCATACAATGGTACCTAATCTAATGGATTTGTTCCTGAAGTAGACACTGATATAGAAAGAATTGCCTCACCCTATGAAATCTTGCACATAAGTCCTTTTTCCATTTTCCTATGCAGACTCATCATCCCTGTTTCTAAAATCCAGATCTAAAAATACATATTTTTCCACATGTACACATCTTGCCTACTATACAACATGCGTATACACAGGTTGCCCCACTACATCCTGATTACATCAGGATTTGTGCCAGAAAATGAAAACTAAAGTCGGGTTTCCATGTCACGACATGAGATCTATTATCCTTGGCCTTCCATATAATGGAAACATTATGACTCGGCCCTTCAGTTCCATTTTGAAGGCTATAAATGGGCCAATTCCAAGCTATGGAAAGAGGAGAAAGAATTCAACTTTGAGAGCAAAGTTACTCTAGAGAAATTATTTACTTCATATTGAGTCTGCATCCCTTTGTCCTTTAAGTTTGAACATAGTGTTCATCCCCCAAGCTCTTCCCTTATTGATTGAGAACCTCATTGTTTCTCTCTTATGAGCTTGCCTTTGGTAGAGGATTGAAGTGGTGGAGGCCCAACTAGAAGGAACTTAGTTTCTTGAATCTGAACCACGCCGACACAAAAGTCTATAACATTTTCACTTATGTTGATCATATATTAATAGAAATACTCTTTTCCCGTCCAATTGATATCTTGCAAATATTTGAATTATTATTCCATGGGCATATTTATTATGTTTATTAATGGATAATGATATTGAATGTGCTAACATCATTTATTATCAACATATTCTTGCTTTGCTTGGTTGTTGAGGACTAGTTGTAGGTATATTGCTTTGTGTCAAGTGCTCAATGGTGGACTTCATCGAATGTTTGGATGAGGTAGGCCTTTTATCTTGTCTTGATAGAATATTTGTTTCATAGCATACTTGAGAAGAGAGTTGATCTCTTCATTCATTTCCATCTATTGTGGTTTACCCTATCCATAGAGAGATTTTCCTCGTAACAGAATTGGAGACCATACTGGGGATTGAATCTTCTCTCTTAGGGTTTGGAGTACTTTTCTCCATAGATTTCTCTCATTTCTATTGTGTTTCTTGTCGTATCATTGCTTAATAGCCTCTATTCACTCCAGGTCTGAGTTTTCAACCTTCTCCCTTGCCTGGCCTTGTTTTTTGAAACATATACATGATTTTTTCCTTGATAGTTGCGTACATACGCAGGCTGTCCCTCTACAAGCTGCGTACATATGCTCTCTTTGCCTAAATAGTTGCGCACATCAGCTTTCCTTTCTTGTTTGATGGGTCTGGTGGTTTATGGGTGGGATTTGATCTTTGTTGAGTCTGCTCAGGTCTTCGTAGTGCCTGTTAAGTGCTTGTGGGATGACATGAAATCTATCTTGGGTTGAATTTTTGGGTGGAGTCTTTCTCATCACCTTTTCATTTTGATTGTCCTTACACATTGGGTTGGGTGTCTTCTTGCTTGGTATCCTACTTGAGTTGTTTTTTTCTATACACATTAGAGTTTTATAGATCAAGTTTCTTTTTAGTCCATGCATTTTCATTATATTGAAAATACAAAAATATTAGGCATTTTGCATTGCTTGGCATTTTAGTCTTTGGAGTCCTTGTCATTAGCTTAGTGCATGAAATGAAAGATTGCATTTTGACTTCAGAATTGTAGAGTTGAAATTGAAAATTGCATTTTTTATTATAAGCACATCATTCATTGAAAGTTGAAGTTAGGACTTTGCATTATATTCATTTTTACTTTTCTTGCAGAGTCATAACATCATGAGTTTCACTACCATACGTTTTTGAGTAATCACAACCACTAAAATTAATGCTATAATTTAAAATTGATTAGTCACAATTTTATTTTCTAGGGTACACAAACTAGGTTAGGATTTAGTTCCTTGGAATAGGCTTTGGTGAGTAAACTTCTCCAAGGCAATTAAATCAACATATGTGTCTGAGAAAGGAAGTGCATAAATCCATTGTATAATTGGTAATATCAGAAGGCTCCACTCACACTGGAGTTAATCATGAGGTCGCACGAGGTTGGTTGAAGGGATATCCCCCCGATACCTTCTTAGCATCAGAGATATTTCTAGGGATCTATTCGTATCTAGGGATATTTCCAGTGCCTTAACCTCCGAGAGAGGCGCTACTTTCAAGGTTTCGGGATTTGCTACCCTACCCATATGGTGGACCTGACTTATGACTGCTCACCTGTGCATCGGTTATACATTGGTTTATTAGTTGCTTGACTTAGATTCCACATAGGCTACTTGCATGGGTTATTCTGCAAGTACCCTAGGTTAGGTAAGGGTTGGGAAACACATAACCTTTATGGAGGATTACCTCTCTGGAGGGATCTGACCGACTTGTTGTTAATCCCACGAGGGACCTTATAACTATTTCAAGGTTTCGAGCTTTGCTACCCTACCCATATGGTGGACCTGACTTATGACTGCTCACCTGTGCATCAGTTATACATTGGTTTATTAGTTGCTTGACTTAGGTTCCACATAGGCTACTTGCATGGGTTATTCTGCAGGTACCCTAGGCTAGGTAAGGGTTGGGAAACACACAACCTTTATGGAGGATTACCTCTCTAGAGGGATCTGACCGACTCGTTGTTAATCCCACGAGGGCCCTTATAACTGATTCCGTTACCTCCAATATTTAGAAGGGATTCTCAGGCCCCTCTTGGGAGAGACATACCTTCTTTAGGGAGGGAGGCCACTTTTAGCCACTTTACCCCATTTGTGTGCATATTGTTCATTTGAATTTTGGTGTTCTCTTTGATTACTAGTTGGCCCTAAGAGTTTATACTAAGTTTTCATTATCATGAATAGTGGAGTTCCTTTGGATCCCTCATTTACTGCCACCCACCCCAGATGTTCACTCATTTCATGGGGTCGAATCCTTCCGCTTTTCACAATGGTATGAAAAACTATGACACTTAGTCCATGCCTTGGGTCTCTAGTCATTTTCCTATTGATATGTTTTCAACCTTTCCATCCCCTCCCTAGCCCACTTATATGAATACTAACATTGGATCTGGGGGCACCATGGCTCGACTACCTATGTCTTCGTTTGATATGATTCATGTCCCTCAACCAAATTTCACAATGGGAGGTTGGAACCTTCCCTCTTATGAGTCCAGTCCTAGCTACTCTCTTTCAGGAGACAATACTCAAATGGGTGCTTATTCTGCCCATTACACTCCATCCGTGTATCCTTTGTCTGCCATGTCGATTCCTTCGAACACTTTTCCCATGACGGGTCCTCATGTATCCTCGGGTATTTCATATGGGGAGAATCAGTTTTATGATTCAAGCTACCCTATTTATGGAGCCCTTTCACAAGGGGGAAACTTACATCCTCACTTTAATAGTCCTTATCATACATTCTTCTCTTCGCAAAATTCAGTGATGATGCCTGTACACACCTCTTCGTATCATTTAGGCAGATGATACTACCTTTCCCGACAGGGACAGGGGGTAAACCAGGATCCTTCCTGGCCTGCAATGTTTCAAAGTCAATCTTTCACTGTACCTTGGTATCAAATTCCACAGCTCGCCTCTAGCCTAGTCACTGCCAGTCATACTGGGGTTCCATCACCAACATCTACCAATCATGTTGGAGACGGATCAACAACCTCTGCAAGTCATGTTGAAAACCCATACCCAACCACTTCTATTCAATCTGGGGGAACCATTGCAGTCACCACGAGTCATATCAATGTCACATCTCCAACCTCTATACATCATGTAGGAGATGAATCTCTTGCCACTTCTAGTCATGTTGAGAGCATGTCACCAACCATTGTGAACAATGTTGGGGGCATCGAGAAACCTAGATGCCTTAAACGCAAGCCTAAATTCCTTTGTAGGACTTGCGAAGGAGATCACCTTATTCATTTGTGTCTAGCCACTGTTGGGATACCAGAAGCGTAGGGCTCACCTAAGGGCCCTTCATATTCTGAGGCGTTTGTGGTTTCCCCACACCTTGTTTCTCCATTGATTGACACGACATTAATGCCATCACAATATTCTCTCAACCACACCCCCATTCTTGAGGGTGATGTGTCCCCTATCCCTATTTTCATGCATCCTCTTCAGCCTAGAATTGAAGAAGTGATAGTATCAGTGTAGTCTCTGGTCAATCCTATCTCCCTTGTGGAGGGTGATGCATCTTTTAGCCATGTTCTTAGCATTCCTGATCCTACACCTTCTGAATGAGAGAGAGTTTTACTCTCCCCAATTTCTCTCCCTCCAAGTCTTGAGGAGATCCCCTTTGATTGGGACAATCTTGTGGGGTATCCAATTCCCCCTCCTATGTATTTTCATGTAAGAGACATTATCTGATATATCACGGAGACGATATCCTCTGCTAGAACTTTATCCTCCTTGACTTGGAGAGCTTTGGTTTTTCCCAAGATTATGTTGGCTATTCATAAGATACTGAAATTCCACAGAAGTCCAGCACGGGATCCTTGGCCTCCCCCGTGACTTGCTGCCTAGAAGATCCCAAATGAGTTTGAGTTAAGCTCTTTTCTGACTCGTCTAAAAAGCGAAAATATTTCTGAGTGATTTGTCCCTTTCACACTCGTTAAATTGGACTTGAAAGGTCGTGAGTCTTAGTTAAGATCTTTTCCAACTTGTTTTCAAAAAGTGAAAAGATTGTCGAGTGAACTTGTCTCTTTCACACTCGTAAATTGGATTTGAAAGGACATCTATTTGGCACAAGTTTATCCCTTTTTCAAACCAAGTAGAATAAATGACATAAAAAAGGACATTTTTTGGTGTTAAGTTGTGATTGCATCTCATGCCCTTTCTTGTAGTATTGTGCCTATAGTCGGTTCTTGCTTTTCGTTATAAACCATTTTCCTCAGCAATTTTTGCATCCTCAACCAAGTAGAGCCTTGTTTATATCCTTCACAATTTGACACCCTATACCTAGGAGTGAACATTCCCTTGAGTGTCCATCTCCCACATGCATCTCCTTACATTGATCATAGGTATGTTCCATTGCTGTAATTAGTTTTGCTTACTTGCGACACTTGTTTCCTCCTTTGTATCATAGAATTCATTTGTCTATGAAAAAACAAAAAACGACAGGTGGGAAGGGAGTATTATATTATATTGGTAGTAGTCGTGTCACCTTTGAACAGAGAACAAAGTTATTTGAGTCCATTTATCATCATAATTTTGGGATTAGCATGGCCTTAGGAAGATGAACTTGTTACAAATCCTTCTCTACCGATTGGTTAGTCTTCCAGTCCCTATAGAGAGTTTTATTGATGCCTCCTGCATCTCATGGTTTCATCATTGAGTCTATGCCACTAGAGTCATCCATATGTCTCATGATCTTGTTCAAAGGAAGTTTATCAACCTGTGTCAGCCACTTCTTAGAACTCTTGACTTTGCATGTTGGCCATACCCTCACTTTGTCTCAGAATCACATGATACTATAGTCCTATCATGCACCCTGGTCCTACTTTCATCATTGGTAGGAAACCTTTAACCCAATAGTCGACACTTCATCATTGGTCATTGACTGGGTGGTTTCCCTTATGTTCGACAACAAGAAATCTATTCACACATTGGGATTTGTGCAATGTATTGGATGCCATTATCCGTATTGGTGGTTTCCTCACCTTTGTCAGCAATTTTTCATCATTAGATGCTATTCAGAGGGTCTTTTTTGTGTACCGCTTGCACTTGGCACATGCGAAAGATGCACAGGGTCATTGGTTTGTGAACATGTTCTTTGTCTAATTTCCACCAAATCACGAAGCTCTTGCATTATACCTTGTGTTGACTAATGAGAGATGCCTTAATTCTCTCCTTTCAATGAGTCTCCTTCCATCGACATCATCTCATCTATTTTGGAAATGAGACCTAGAGTCTCATGAGTACCTTGATGCTTACATTCATTAGTGGCAGGCTCTCTTGCCTTCGACATTTGGTAATACATCAATGTCTCCTGATCAATGGATTCTTTAGGTGTTCGACACCGACTCCTTTATTCACACTTGTAAGAATGTATTCGGTGCCTCGATACCTACTTTCATTATTGGTAGGTTGTCTCGTGTTTGTTAATGATATACCTCAATGGATGGTAATCAAATGATGTCTCATTGTGTTCGACCTCAATTCATTTATTCACATGATGTAGACTTGCACCCTTGGTGGATTGTGTAGAAGACTTGAAGACATCACTATGTGGCTACAACTTTCCTGAGTTGTTGCTTCTTTTTCATTGGACCAGTACATATATGACTTCAATGATCATGGGAGATCAGATTGTGCTTCATTGTATACATATATCTTCAGATTGGTTTTGAGACTGGTTCTATTGGGCCTTGTTCATGACTATGATAGCCATTGGCATGTAACCACATTTTTATTTGCCTATTTCATGGCCACAAACACTTGTTTGCTATATTTTCACACGGATATACATTGTAGTCCTATTGGCAGCCATGTATGCAAAGTCAGTGTAGAACGTAATGAGCAACTAGTTCTTCCAGTTGGTTCCCCATCACTCCACTTCTGGGTTGTTTATTATGTATTTTGGCCATCACAAATAATCCTATGACATCACACATTAGGGGGAATATGTTATAGCAAGATTTTCCTCACCCTATGCAATCTTGTACATAAGGCCTTTTTCCATTTTCCTATGCAAACTCATCATCCTTGTTTGTAAAATCCAAAGACAAAAATACATATTTTTCCACATGTACACATCTTTCCTACCATACAACATGCGTATATGCATGCTACTCCACTACATCCCACGTACTTCGGTATTTGTGCCAAAAAATGAAAATTAATGTCGGGTTTCCATGTCACGATAGGATATCTATGATCCTTGGCCTTCCATATACTGGAAATGTTATGAATCGGCCCTCCAATTCCATTTTGAAGGCTATAAATGGGCCAATTCTGAGCTATGGAAAGAGGAAAAAGAATTCAACTTGAGAGAAAAGTTACTCTGGAGAAATTATTTACTTCATATTGAGTCTGCATCCCTTTGTCCTTTAAGTCTGAACACAATGTTCAACCCCCAAGCTCTTCCCTTATTGATTGAGAACCTCATTGTTTCTCTCTTATGAGCTTGGCTTTGGTGGAGGATTGAAGTGGTGGAGACCTAGCTGGAAGGAACTTAGTTTCTCAGTTCTGAACTGTGTCGACACAGAAGCCTATAACATTTTCACTTATGTGGATCATATATTAATAGAAATACTCTTTTCCCGTCCAATTGATATCTTGCAAATATTTGAATTATTATTCCATGGGCATATTTGTCATGTTTATTAATGGATTATGCTATTGAATGTCCTAACATCATTTATTATCACCATATGCTTTCTTTGCTTGGTTGTTGAGGACTAGTTGCATGTATATTTCTTTGGGTCAAGTGCTCAATGGTGGACTTCATAGAACTTCTAAACGAGGTAGGCATTATAAGTTTTCTTGCTAGCATGTTTGTTTCATAGAATGCTTGAGGAGAGATTTGATTTATGTAGTCATTTTCATCTTTTGTGGTTTACCCTAGCCATAGAGAGATTTTCCTCGTAACAGACGCAATATTCTCCTTTAAGATTTCCTGTTTGGATTCTTTAAATGTCTCCTTATCTTTGCACACATCAAACTTCTGTTCAGGAACTGTATTCTTCCTGACCCACTGGTACTGATCATGTTCCTTCTTTGGTGCATCTGCTCCTATATTTTCTCCACCTCTAGTAACTATGTTTATATTCTTCCCATCCGCTTCTCTGTTTTCTACAACAATCCATTGGACATTCTGGTTATTCTAGTTTCTCTTGTGCTGTATATTTTTCAATATTTTCAGACAATCTTCTATCTAATGGTTTGTGGGACAATACATACATGTTGCAAGTGGTTGTGGGCAATCTCTTGCATAGTGTCCAGGTTTCTAACAATTGTGACAAACTACAGGTTCTCTACCTACTCCAAATCCTCTTCCTCCATGACATCCTCCCATGAAGCATCCTCTTTTTCCTTGATTATCTCTACGTCGTGTATTATATTGGGGTGCTTGATTATACCGAGGCTACACATTATTGTACTGTGGTGGCACTACACACTGTTTCATGTCGTTATACTGTGGTGGTGCTAAAAACTGTTCTGCATTTTTATATTGTGGTTTCTATGCATTATTATATTGTGGTTTCTGCACAGATTGTGTTGTCATTAATTCATCCTGCACCCTCTATGCATTTGATGTCCTCTCCTTTATTATCTCCAAGGTTTTTCATTCCTTGTCATTGTGTCTAACTAACTTGAAAAAATTACAAAACATACTATTTGGTATTGTTTGATACTTTTGCATCATGAGACAATGATAGGGATCATGTCCATGTGTATTTCATATCTCACACCATGGTACTCTCGATGATAACAGATTTTGAATCCCTATTCCTATATACTACAAAAAGGTTGGACACTCATTCTTATGATGACCTTTTTTTCTGCAAAATGTGCACTAGACATATTCCCTCTTTTCCTTTCCCTTATTCTTATTCAACTCAAATTTTAAGTTCTTCAGATCTTCTCTCAGTGCTTCCATAGCTAGATCTGTATGCTTATATTGATTTTCCTCTTACTGTAATGATTCTTGCAGGGCCTCAACCTGTGTTTGGAACCTTTTTTTGCCTCAAAGGATACTTCAAATATGCCAATAAAGAGTTAACAAATAAATGTCTATGATGCATATTCGTAATAGGGTACTTCAACTTACCTTTTAGTCTTTTGAACTTTTAGTCCACCTCCCATACCAATTCTCTTGGTTTTTGATTAATATCTATCATCTCATTCATGAACTGATCCTCTGAACTTGGTTTCTAAAATTCATTTATTAATTTCTTCTTCACCACTGCGACAATTGTAGGTGCTCTTGTTGAACTATTTACTGTGAGACCCATATACCAATCCAATGCTTGGTCTCTAGATGTGATTTCCAACTGCACAACCTTTGTATCTTCATCTGTAATCTACATATCTTCCCATACCTTCTCAAAAATAAACAAATTCTTTTTTGGGTCCTCTGACCCTTCACCTTGGAACTCTGGTAACCTAATAGTTGGATCTTGTCTTTCCATTGTGAATTTTGTTGTACTACCACCTTTGCGCGATGTAGATACTTGATTGTTACTTGTTGAACTTACAATTCTACTTGAGCTTCCATGGGACCCACATTTTGTAAAAATACTTCTACTACTAAGCACTTGCTATTTAATTGGTTTTTATTCTTCATATGTCTTAGTCACACATAGGGTTGTAGGTTCCACACTAATTCAGATATGGAATGGAGAGCCTTCTTCTACGCTTGACTCTTGACCTCTGGTTTTCCTCTCATATGTGTCATGCGATATTTCCTCAATCTTCCCTGTCGCATGGATATCCTCTATCTCTTCCTCATCACTGTCCAATCCCTCTTGACCAACTACTCCCCTCTTTTTATTGTTGATCTTATATTGGTAGGGTTATCTTCTACATGTCACTTCTTATTTCCTTATTATTTCTCTGGTATGTTCATCTTCCATCATTATGGGGTCCATTGCTTCCTTCCTCTTGCCTCCATCTAGAGCCCTCTCCATATCTCATATCTTCCTTAGTGCTTCCCCCAACTCCCCCATGCGTGCAAAGTGATTTAGCTATCTGATTCCATGGTCATCATGCCTTATCATGCAATAATATCTTGATCGAGGTGTAAAGTGACCTAATGTATTTCCCTCTTGGTCCATTCAATAATTGTTTCTCTACAACAGTATATGACTTTGATTTATCGACTGCAAATTCAGTAATACACCCTGCAGTAATACTGTCTAACAAAAAACCCTTTCCAACCACGCAATATTCCCAGTAGTCCACTATAATGGACTTATCCAATGAGTCGGATGTGTATCCTTCAACCTTAATAACCACGTTTGTAATACCTCTGAAAAATAATAGAAATATGCCTTATGTAAATCAGTAAACACATACCTCTATCGATACTGGCACGGTTTATATCTGGATATTATATTATCTTTCTACACGAACTCAAGTTGTTTTGTCTCCAACCATATTTCAATATCTTTCTTTGTAGGGTTCCATGGCCTAAACATCCCCCTCTACAATTGAATTCTCTTCATTAAATCCCCTCCAATCTGGCCTGTTAAGTTCCAATTGGCAGCAGAACCATTTTTTGGATGTATGGGATGACTCGGGTTCTACCTTAGTTCTCCAACAGAACCCTAGAAACCATTGGCCCCTTTGGTAAACCAGAAGGAAACTGTAAGGTAGCTAGAGAGGTAGTGGGGGGGGGCTAGAGGGCCCATAGTGATAATAGTGGAGGTCATTCAATGTAAGGTGGACTATGTCCACTATATTATTAAATAAGACCCACTATGGTAGTTAGATATAATAAATGTAAGAGGACT
>JZKD02S2256595.1:320090-347988 GCA_000966675.3 Picea glauca | reverse complement strand
CCTCAAGGGTTTGGTAATAATATTGTGTGGCTTCTTCTATCTTGCTTTGTGGATCTATTGTCTATTCAGAAATTGTGTTGATTATATCTTCAGATTTGGTATTGGTTCTTAACAGAAACATTGGACATAGAGTGCACAAAGAAATCTCACCCGAGATGGCTTATGGGTGATTGCATGACCCAAGTGCCTGCAATCATGGAAGGGATGGAACCCGTGGGAATGTTAGGCATATCAAACTTCTTCTATTTCAACATTCATTCTACCAAACCATCATTCAGATCTACTGTTTATTCATATTTTAACATTCATTTTACATAATATAACATGTCTAATCTAGTGCACGTTGTAAATTAACCTTGAAAATTCCATGTATTCATTTAACATAAAAGTATATCAAATCATAAAAGAAAACATTCCACACATTAACATAGGTTTTACTGTGGTTCACCCCCCTGGGATATGTCCACAAATATCTTTTGATTTTTATTATTATTCATCAAAATAGGGCGTTGCGCGCATTACATCAAATGTTTTTCATACTCTGTGAGGCTGACTAGGGTCACACAAAGATTCACGGCTTGCAAGCTGACCCTCCGATACAATCCTTACATCTCAATGTTGACTCCATATGAGCTCCACATCTCTCAAAATAATTGGTACTCCGACTCAAAACTTATTCAAGAGTGAACTCAAAAGGACTTCTCAACAAACTCCAAAGATAAGACAATCAATACCTCTAGGTACCTCATACATCCTCTATTTATATTAAAAAAATGGGAAAAAACCCTTACATCATACTCCCAAACCCTAATTCTAACTAGACTCAACTTGTCCACATTCTAATTGTCTTCACACACTAACCCAACATTTCGTCGCACTAGTTTTCCTTTATTCCTGACACACTGCTTCATTTTCCTTCTTGGTCCATTCTTCCTTTTTTGTGCATTGTATCTCGAACCTTACCCCAAAATTGCATGGTCCAACAGGTTGTATCCCTTCATTTTGTTGGACAATAATAAAGGAAGAACCTGCAAATTTCTATGGTGGACGTAGTCCACACTGGGTGAGTCACGCATATCTATGTATCTATTTTATTTTGTATCTTTTGTGTTTTATTTTATTGCTCCGTGATGCGGTTTTTTCTAACAGGAGGTGCATGAAGATATTGCTTCTCATGCTCTGCTTCTGGCTTCTCTTCTTCTTCATCTACTTCTTCTTCTTTCAATTCCTTTGTGTGATCCCGTTCCACTGAATCTTTTCTTCCTTTTTTTACTTCCATCCACCTATTTCATCAATCATCACATTGATACATTCCACTATTCTGTTGAGTCTTAGATTGAAGCATTTGTATGCTTTTCTTTTGCTTGAGTATCCAACCAATATGCATTCATCAACTCGTGAGTAAAATTTTCCAATCCTGTCATCTTCTCTTTTGATATAACATTTTCTTTCGAACACTCTGAACCGCTTCACATTTTTTGGTATTCCTTTCCATAGCTTGTAGTGAGTTTTATCACTATTATTTTTGAGCATTCCCTTGTTCTAGATACAAATTGTTGTATGAACTTCCTGTACCAAAAATATGTCTTTCATCTTTGAATCATTTAACGTGGTTATGTCCATTTCATGCATTGTTCTATTCTTTCTTTCGACAACTCCATTTTTCCTAGGTTTCATGGCTACTGACAACTGTATTTTATCCCATGTTTTCTACAGAAGTCCATGAATTTATTTTTTGTAAATTATCCTCCATTGTTTGATTTCAAACAACTCATTTTCAACTCTATCTCAGTTTCAACCAACTCTTTGTATATATTGAAGTGTTTAAGTGTATCTAACTTCTTCTTGAGAAAGAAAACTACAATCATTCTTGTGTAGTCATCAACTAGTAGCATAAAGTATTGTTCAACATTTAATCCCTTCGTTCTTGTTGGTCCAACTAGATCAATATGTACAATATCTAGTGGTTTTGTTGTGGAGTACTCTTTTGATTTGAACTTGGTACTGGTTTGTTTTCCCTGTAGACAATTCTTTCATAGAGTATTTGTTGGCTTCAAGATCTCAGGAATTTCTCTTACTACTTCCTTTCTGTTGATTTTTACAATATTATCAAAATTTATGTGACCCATTTTTCTATGCCAAATCCAACTTTCATCATCCTTTCCTAGGAAACATATTTCCTTTCCAATTTCATTTAGTACATATGTGTTTCTTGGATTTCTTATAGTTGTAGCCACCAACTTGTCAGATTCTACCTTCCTTATATCGCATTTCGCTGAGTCAAACATAAGTCTGTGTATTTGATCACACATTTGACTTACACTTAGTAGATTGTGCTTCATGTCTTCAACTAATAGAACATTTTCATCCCTGGCATCCTTGCTTCCAAGCTTGACTGTGACTCTTCCTATAATTCTAGCTGAGTTGTCCTTCCCAATTGAAAAACGATCCATATCTTTCCTTCTTCAATGTTAGAAACATGTCCTTATCACCTTTCATATGCTTTGAGAAACCACTGTCAACATATCATCCATGTTTCTTGGGTTGAGCTTGTAGAGAAAGCGTGCATTCTTTAGTGTTGAATTGATCCTTCTTCCTTATCCATATCCTTTGTGGTTCATGTATGTGACTATTGACATTATGTTCTGATCCTCTAGGAGGAATAATCAATCTACAATTTTTGGCCATGTGTCCAAAGTTGTTGCACTTGTAGCATTCTACTTTAGCACTCAAGGGTTCAAATCTGTTGTAGCTTCTACATTGTGCTTCATGATGCCTTCTTGGATAACCATTCCTTATGTAGTCTTCCTAGTTTCTTATGTTCTTGGTATTATCTCTACAATTCATAGCTTCGTGCCCAAAATTATTACATGAATAACATAAACCAAGAAAAATATTTTGATACCTAGGGGTGGAAGATCTTCTGAATGATGCTACTCTTCTGAATCCTTCTTCATCTTGGGGTATTTCTATTGCTGGATATTACTGATTCAAAATCCTGAATCTTCTAGGTGATGCAGTTTCTCTGTAATGTTCGTCTTGGATCTTCTTTCCTTCTTCCTTCTTAGGAGAGCCTCTAATTGTTTATGTGTATCTTCTTTGTTTTATTGTCTTAGAGCTTGATCCTTTCTCTGTCTAGTTATATCCTAGTCCAGATGTTTCATAGTATGGACTTTGACTTATAATGATCTCATCCAATATTGGGGTGTTGTTTTTCTGGATGTCCTTCTAAAAATCTTTTCTTAGAGTGACTATTTCTACTTCCAAGCCTTCGATCATCTTTTTTTTTTCATATAACTAACCTTTGATTGATTCTTTAATTCTTTTTCCTTCTTCTACTTGGATTTTTTACTTAATGATCATCTGCTCGACTTCTTTAGAGTTGGATTTATGAGATCATTCTTTCCCTTTTAGTTCTTCCTTGAGTGACTTGATTTTCTTTCTTTCAATCCTCATCTCTTCTATGGCACTGATTAGTTCTACTATGAGATCGAATTCTCCTCCTTCTTCAAAATATTCTTTGGAATATTCTATTTCCATGAAGAGTACTCTTTCTGTGTCACTATCATTATCTTCATCCTCATCTGATGATGAATTGTCTTCCTTGGTGCAAAGAATTTTCTTTAAGAATTTATTTTTGTTTCTTTTACCCTTTTGATTTTTCTTTTTCTTTTTAGGGTCTTCTTCTGCATCACTTTCTTATTCTTATGAGGAAATTTAGAAGAAAGATGACCAATACCACCAAAATAAAAACATTTCAATGGAATCATACCTTTGTATTTGTTGGTTCCTCTTTTCAACTTTATGATGAAGTTTGTCATTTCTTCATCTTCCTCTAAATCATCGTTGTAGCTACAATACGACTTTGGATTTTGCTTTTTTTTCTTCTTTTTCTTCTTAGATTCCTTGAATGTTTCTTCCTTCATGACTGTATTATATTTCTATATCCTCATCTCATAAGTTGTGAGTATCCCATGTATCTCATCCATGCTTAATGTAGCTAAATCTTCTCTTTCTTTCAGGGATAAAATCTTCAGGTCATATCTCATAGGTATACACCTCAAGAACTTTTGAACAATGACTAGTTCCTTCATTTATTTTCCCAAACCTTTAATGGATTTGACTATCTCATCAACTTGTAGAAAGTAGGCAACAATTTTTTCATCTTCCTTCATCTTCAATTGTTCTAATTTGGCTCTAAGGATTGAAGTTTGGCTCCCTTGACTTTGGCATCACCTTTGTAGATATTCTGAAGTTCGTCCCACACTTCCTTTGTGGAATCATAGTGTATCACTTTGACATATATTGATTCAGTTAGACCATGTAGAATAGAAATTTTAGCCTATGAATCATTATCTTCAAGTTTCTTTCCATCCTTATCTATTGGGGGAGTGGCTGGTGCTTTATATCCATATACTATTGCTCACCAAACATCAAATCCATGTGTTTGCACATATGTTTTCATCCTTTTTCTCTAGAAGGCATAGTTCTTGCCATCAAACTATGGTACTCCAATCATAGCATATTCCATGATCTCCTTCTAGTGGTTAGAATGTCTCTTGAAGGAATTGCTTCGATACCAACTGTTGGAATACTGAGAGGGGGGGGGGGGGGTGAATCAGTATGAGAAGTTTTATTAGTTTTAACCACAATATGTATTGTTTAAATTTATGATCAGTTCATCAATAACATTCAAAACATCATGAAAACATAAATAAATAGTGAACAATGAGAAACCACACAAGTACACAGTACACTAGAATTTTATGTGGAAACCCAATGCGGGAGAAAACCACATAATGATTTTCTTATATGCTAGAAGAAATACATTCATAGGAAGCACTAAATTCCTTGTTTTTGCAACTACAATTGGAAGGAGGCTACAACCTCCTAGTATATTAGGATCCAACCTAAAGGAAGCCACAACTCCCTTATTTTTACAGCATCAACCAGAAGGAGGATACAACCCCCTTTCCTTGCCCCATCCTACTGCCCTGAAATATAAAAGGAGACCAAATTGTCACTACCACAAACTCTATCAATTATGTCACTGTAAAACCTGTCACTTAAATCTCATCAATTATTGGTTGTTACTCTTTCTTTCTACTGCTTGGGCTGACCCAGGTTTAGATCTAAACATGTTTCCAACAAAACACTCTAAAACTATCGACCCTCTTGGTAAACCAGAAGGAAACATAGCACACAAAATGTACTGTGTAGTCTCACCCGAGATAGTTCTATGGGTGAATGAACTGCTCAAGTTATTGTAGTTTAAGAAAGAGTGGGGATATGGGATTGTAATTGATCTTTCTTAGGCCTTAAACTAATTACTCAATCTATTATTCTTAAGATCCATTCATCTATAAGATTATACATGCATTCTAATATATCTAGCTAACCAATTATGTGTAAACCAATCATTAGCAGGAATTAAAGATGATCAACCATTAACTGAAAGTAAACATGCATTAACTCATCAAACAATACACAGGTTTTACCATGGTTCACCCCCTCCTGGGATACATCCACAAAGATCTAGATTCTTAGGCTCTTTATTATGTTTCCTCCAATAAATGGCGTTGTGCACATGTTATGAACATAGTATATAATAATAAGTATAAATACATCATAAATAGTTAATGAATAATAATTAAGAGGCAACTTCCCAGTGAAAGGTCACGTCTCTTCATAGAAGGGCACCCCTGCGTGGGTATATAAGGCCCTCATTCTTATTGTACTCATCATCTCATATTCATATACATTATTTAATATATTATCCTTTATGGATTATAACATGTTGTCTTACCTACATTGGGTATTTACTTGGTGAACCGGTTGGTTCACCACAATGGTATCAGATCTTCGTATTGATCTTGGTCATTGGCCATAGAGGCTTCTAGCCACACTAAAAAATCTCCAGAGTTTCTCCGATCTTCCGGTCATATTGACCACAAGTGGCCCTTGGTCATTCATCGCACTAGTTTACATGAAGGAAGGAATTATTCCGCAGCACATTAGAAGAACCAAAACATTAAAAATAAAAATATGCCAATGCAAATAAAATAATAATAATAAAATAAAGTGCATACCAAGAAAAGGTAAGAAAAGGTAATTAAAAAAAAAGTTTCAAAGAAGTGGAAAAGTGAATATTTTATTTTACCTTTAGAGATTTAACAACCCATGGTTTTGGAAAACCATTGGCCCATGGTATTCCATACCATATATATCTGTGTGTGTATTTATTTCTAAAGAACTATACCATAGGGTCGCGTTTCTTGAGCCCTAGCCACCACTAACAAATAGTCATGAATATAAAAATGAGTATTTAAAGTCTCCTAAGATATTTAAATTTTTTAATTGGTGACGTATTTATAAGTGGAAAAAGAAAGTATATAGAAAAGGATTTACAAAATGAAGTTGTCATGGAGAAAATTAAGAATAAATTGTATTCTTTCCAAGAAAAATGTAATGAGGAGTTGCATGTAGAAATTAAAGACGAGAGAAAAAAATATGACAAGACCTTACTAGAACAAAATCAGTAAATCTCTCACCTAAAATATCAAAATCAGAAGTTAGAACAAGCCAATCAAAATATTATTAAGAAATTGTCAGATAAGGATGAAGAGAATCGTCGTTTAAAAATCCATAATCAAAGTTTACTCACCCAGATTAAGAAGATAAAGAGTGATAAGAAGACGATAGAGTACAAGTTAGAACAACTTATCAATAAGGAATCATTGGTAGATAAAGAGACAATGAATGAACCTATGGAGCTAAAGAAGTCTTCAAATGGAAAAAACCTGATGGTGGATAAAGCAATTAATACAAACCCAATCAACCTTACAACTCAAAAGGATTCAGTTGATGTAAAGAGGTCTTTACATGTAGAAGTAGAAACAAGCCAAGGCTATGAAGAAGACTCAATTCCAAGTGTTAATCAATAGGAATATACAAGTACACGAAGTAAATATCAAGTTGCAAGGATGCCTTATAGACATCCTAATCACAAAAATCGATACTTCAACCAAGCATTGTATCCACAGAATCAAATGAAAAATATGACAAAAATTATTACCTCCATTACAAATGATGCTCAAGGTAGAAGTTATCATGGGAGTCAAAATACATCAAATTGTCTACAAGAACCCCATAAACTCCCCATTGTGCAGAAGATTGATTTAAGGTGGGAAGA
The DNA here is from genome assembly GCA_000966675.3 of Picea glauca. Classification (NCBI taxonomy): domain Eukaryota; kingdom Viridiplantae; phylum Streptophyta; class Pinopsida; order Pinales; family Pinaceae; genus Picea; species Picea glauca. The sequence goes on along the minus strand of JZKD02S2256595.1, from coordinate 340,796 downwards.
CTCCCTTACAATTCGATGATTTTGTGCAACACTTAGAATATCCTAACATTTAAAATTCTAAACAATCACTAATTCAGGAATAAAGACTACAAAGACAATATTACAAGCCAGAGAAAGAGATAAGTCTTCAATAAGTATGATTTTAGGAAAAAACATTTTTTAAGGGGAAGGAAGTGTTATGAACATAATATATAATAATAAGTATAAATACATCATAAATAGTTAATGAATAATAATGAAGAGACATCTTCCCAATTTAAGGTCACGTCTATTCATGGAAGGGCAGCCTTGTGTGGGTACATAAGGCCCTCATTCTTATTTTACTCATCATATCATATTCATATAAATTATTTAATATATTATCCTTTATGGATTCTAACCTGTTGTCTTGCATACATTGGGTATTTACCTTGTGAGCCAGTTGCTTCACCACAACACACTACAATTCTGATCATATAGTTAAGAAAGAGGTTCCACAACCTCTGTGAGGCAGAATAGACCACATCAGGCTCCTCAGCATGTGATCTAGCCCTCAATATCTCACTACCTTACTCTTCTACAACTCAACAAATTACAAAATTGTATCGAAACTAGCTTGGTATTCCTTACAATAGATCAAAACTGAAACAACTTTCAAACAAAAACCACTTGGAACCCCGACCCAGACCTCCTAAGTCATTATTTATACTAGTTTAAAATTTTACCATCTGTTACAATCTCTTACCAAAACCCTAACCCTAAAATGGTTAGGTTTTCCTTCTTGCGTGTCTTGCATGCTTTCGTTCTTTACATGCAGCTTTCCCTTTCACGTGCTACTTTTCCTGCCAGTTGTTCTTCTCCAAAATTGGGTTTTATTCTTCAAAAATAGGTATTGCCTCAAAACAGGTTTGCGCCCAACAACCCCCCAACACTGACATGTGGCTCATCCCGAGCCACCTAGGCATTACAAACTCCCTGAACAACCTCTGCTAGGTTGTGAAACTTATCTCTAAGTTCCATTCCTCTTTCCTAAACATGCGTTGCTTTTCCTGTTACTGCCTCTACCGATTTCACTATGATATCTTCATGGATCATTGATGTGATCTATGTGTGTGCCTATGCCATGCTCTTCTTATCCTCCTCCAGTTGTGTGATCATCTATGTGGCTTGTTCTTGGAGTGGTTCCACTTCTTCTTGTCTCTCTTCTTTCTACATCCGTGCCGCTGATGCAGGAGCATCTCTCCATGTCAGCTAGCCACGCCAGCGAATTCAAATTGCATGTTGAAGAGAGGAGCAGTCCTTATTTAAAATTTGAATAAATGTAATTAAATGTTTTAGACTGTTGAGCCATGAAGCTGTGCCTTTTTGTAGGCTGTAGGTAGATAGGCCTTTAATGTTTTTTAAGGTTGAGATCTAGATCTCATTTGCGGACTAGACAACCCTTTCAATGCTATTGAATAGGGTAGGTAGATTGGAGGGAAGAGCTCTAAGATCCCCCGCTTGTAAAAGATCAATTTCGATCTCATTTGGTAATAGTTGGAGTATGCACAAGAGAGTTGTAAGAGAAGAGAAGGAACAGAGACTTTGATATAGTTCATGCTCAGGAACACCTTGTAAAAAAATAGGCATTTGCCATTTAATACAAACAATAGTTTTTCCTGCATATTTCCTGTGTTGAATGAATGTCTATGTGTGTTTAAATTATGTTGTGAATGTATGTTGTAGTTTTTCATTTGCAGGAGTGTGTTTGGTTTCAGGCTTGAGAGGTATTTGAGGCTTCACACCATGAGGGTGTGAAAAAATGTTGCGGGTTTTGATAGCCATGCATAGAGGGTGCATTTCTGAATTCTGTGGGTTCAAACAAAGGCGTGCTAAGTGGGCAGAGAAGCTGAAATCAAGAACTTGGGAGGAAGACCTAAAGGTTGCTGAATACCTTGGAGGCAAGGCTGTGTATGAGAAAATACAGTTGCAAACAAAATCTTTGAGGAGTTCTGTGAAGCTCTTCTAGGAGGGCATTGAGCTAGTGCAAGGAGTGCACAGGAGAAGAACTCTACTGTGAGTTCAGATTGAAGTCAGAATCACTAAGGATTTTGAGAGCTCTGCCAAGTGGGCATTGAGCATATGCATAGTGATGCATTGAGAAGAACTCTGCTCTGAGTTCATACAGGAGAACAAAGATCACTAAGGATTCTGAGAATAGGGGACAAAACTGCTGAATTTTCTGTAAGAAGATACTCTACCAGGTGGGCATTGAGTAGGTGTGCAAATAGGCACAAGAGGAGAAAATAACTCCTTTAGTTCTGAAATTATTAGAAGAGTCCAAGAAGAAGGATCTTAACAAGGTTGCTGAACACCCTAAAACTCTTAGCAAAAGGTTTCTTGAGCAAAGGGAAAGCCAGGAGGGTATCTGAATTCTCTATTTGAGGGAGAAAGGAAAAAGGGACTTAGTTCCTTAGAGATCTGAGTTCATGAGTAAGATCAGAAGGGATAGCACCTCATGTGTGCAGAGACTCTAGAAGGACTACATGAGTCGTGGAAACCTCTTAAGGTTCCAGAGAAGGTCAAGCTCAGGAGGGTGAGTGCTTTTACGCACAAAGCCGTAGCTTTAAGGAGTGCAGAGGCTATATAACTCCTTGAAGAGTTCATAGAGTTTTTAAAGTTCAAAAGGAGTGACGTTTTTGTACATGCAAGTGAGACTCAAGGCGAAGAGCTCGCAGGGAAAAGAATTCAAAGTAAAGGCCTTAGACATTTGGAATTCTTCCAAGTGTTAGAAGAAAGCGCAAAATCTTAGGAGGGTTCACATCAGCCGTCAGATCAGGCTGAGGAGAAGAGATCTGGACCGTTGGTTTTCCACGTCCAGGAAGCAGCAGAGAAGCACATAGGTGAGAGGATCTGAACTGTCAGATCTTGAGAGAAGAACTCGATAACCATTGGATCTCTTGAGAGTTTCCCTAGGTTTAAATCCTCGTAGGCAGAAGCGAAAGTCCCAAAAGGGTGAAAGAATATGAGACCGTCCATTTAGGAGGACATGTGGCAGAGATCAAGGGATCTCATGAACCTGAAGGTTCGCAAGGTGAGAGCCCAAAGGTTAGGTGCTCCAAGTCACGAGCATCGAAGTGGAAAGAAGATCGGGACCGTCCGTCGGAGGAGGACAGGTGGCAGAGATCTAAGGCTCTCGCGAACTCGGAGGTTTGGAAGGTGAGAGCCCAAAGGTTGGGTGCTCCAAGTCGTAAAATCGCGAAGGGCCAAAGATAGGCACAAGAGACACATGGCAGAACCACACTGTGGGCCCGAAGGATAGATAGGCGGACACACGTCACATTGTGGAAGGAGTCAACACTCCATTGACTTCTCGGGTCTCGAGGATTCGCGAGATAAAAGCATGGGAGTTCAACCGTTGAACTCATGAAGTGGAGAGAAGCAAGAAGTGCTAGTGTTAAGCCTAGTTGGTGGTCACGCGCGGAGGGTGTTGACAAGGGAAGGAGTTATACCTGTCTCGCGATCTCGGATATCACAGGATTGGATAGGAGGAGTCGAGAGCCTCAACCCATGAACTCGTGAGAGGTGAGTTGTGATAAGTGCCTTTCGAGGTAGGCCTTGGTCATAGCATTGTGGTCGCACGAAGAGGGCGGAGCTCGTGCCTAGTGCTGTTCACATAGGGGAGCTTCCTGAAAGGACCTATGGATCGATTTAGAAGAGATTTCAGCAAGGAATCGAAGGAGCTGCTTTGGCTCATTAAATAGAGTGAACGATCCTTAAGACTGGGAGATCGCACAGAGACTCTATCGAGGCAGAGGTGGTGCCTACGTCAGTTGTGGTATCTGAGCGGGACTTCATCTGCAGATTTCAGGTGAAGCGAAGAGGACAAGAAGACAGCCAGGATGACTGTAGGAGAAGCTAGAACACTCAGGATTTCAGAGTGATAGCATCAGGTTTTCCAGGAGAGCAGACAGGGACAACGAGATGGATAAAAGACAGTGTAAGCTATTAAAATGGTGGTTGAGGCCTCCTGAAAACCTGAACAGACCAGAGAAAAGGGTTCAGGTATGTGAGCTAGATACTGGGAGAATTCTCAGTAGTAAGGATGAAATGGGATCGGATGAAGATCTCAACCACTGCCAGGACTACAGAGAAGAAATCCCATATTTCCAGGTGGGCAAGGGGTTGCGATCACTGCAGGATCTCACAGACTGTCATGAGGACAACCAGGGAATTTCACAGTGCCAGGTGAGAAATGCATCGAGATCACTGCAGGACCTCATAGACTGACAGGAGGGTAGCGAAAGGTTTCCAATTTTCCAGGTGGGCAAGGGAACAAAGATGGTATCAGTTGATTCCATAGACTGTCAGGAGGGCAACAGGAAAATCCCATATTGCCAGGTGGGCAGGGATGAGAAGAAGAGACTATCTGAGGGTCTCACAAACTCAGAGGTGAGTTTGGATCAACAAATGCAACTGACATAAGAGGAAAATTAGGAGAATCTTCTGATGATTTGGGGAATTCAGATATTCCTACCATTTGGCCAAAAGGAGGTAGAAATTTGTGTTGCAGAGGCAGCAATAGCAGAAGTAGGACAATCAACTGAGACTGTCAGGGAAGAATTGGAGCAGACTTGGGAAGCTGCCCAAGAAGAAAAAGATACTGAGCATTCTGAGGAGTGTCTCAATGCTTTCAACCAGGAAGCTGCAGCACTGAAGCTGGCAGTAGAAGAAGCCGAAGAGCAGGTAGATAGATTGTTCACTCCATGGGAGATGGAGCCGGGGATATTGGAGGATTGGCTGAACAATCCAGAGCCACCAAGTGACTGCCATGAGCAGATATTGGCAGAGGAGCATTCTGAGGAATCGCTCAGAATTTTCAGCCAGGGAGATGAAAAGGTAATGAATACTACAGAGATGAACTCTGTAGCAGGGTGGAAAGTTAAGGCCACAAAATAAGATGATGAATATGAAGAAGGCATGGGAGATCATAGTGATCTGCCCAATTGCAGAAAATTGTTGCAGTTGGGGAGGCTGCATGAATGGAGCCAGCCACTGGAGTAGTTGGATGAAGTGATCGAGAATATTAGGAGCTTGATGGTAGAGTCAGCAAAAACTGTCAGCAAGGAGAAGCTGAGCAAAGAAGCAGAAGAAGTAGCAGCAACAATCGTGCAGAAGCAGTGACAACATCAAAGAGATGGAGCAGATGAATAGCTCCAGAAATTTGTTTGGGATCCAAGAGGATTTCCAAAAGCTGAGAGGGGAAGTTCATGAGCAGGAGCTCATGAATTTTGCAGCTGAGGAGTATGATGCAGGAGCATATCTCCACGTCAACTAGCCATCCATCTAGCCACATCAACGAATTCAAATCGTGTGTTGAAGAGAAGTGCAGTCCTCATTTAAAATTTGAATGAATGTAATTAAATGTTTTAGGTTGTTGAGTCATGAAGCCATGCCTTTGCGCAGGCTGTAGGTAGATAGGCCTTTAATGTTTTGTAAGGTTGAGATCTAGATCCGATTTGCGAACTAGACAACCCTTTCAATGCTATTGAATAGGGTAGGTAGATTGGAGGGAAGAGCTCTAATATCCCCCTCTTGTAAAAGATAAATTTCGATCTCATTTGGTAATAGTTGGAGTATGCACAAGAGAGTTGTAAGAGAAGAGAAGGAGCTGAGACTTTGATATAGTTCATGCTCAGGAACACCTTGTAAAAAAACAAGCATTTTCCATTTAATACAAACAATAGTTTTTACTGCATATTTCTTGTGTTGAACGAATGTCTATGTGTGTTCAAATTATGCTGTGAATGTATGCTGTAGTTTTGCATTTGCAGGAGTGTGTTTGGTTTCAGGCTTGATAGGTTTTTGAGGTGTCACACCATGAGGGTGTGACAAAATGCTGCAAATTCTGATAGTCGTGCATAGAGGGTGCATTTCTAAATTCTGTGGGTTCAGACAGAGGCGTGCTAGGTGGGAACAGAAGCTGAAATCAACAACTTGGGAGGAAGACCTCAAGGTTGTTGAATACCTTGGAGGAAAGGCTATGTATGAGAAAACACAGTTGTAGACAGAATCTCTAAGGAGTTCTATGAAGCTCTGGCAGGAGGGCATTGAGCCAGTGTAAGGAGTGCACAGGAGAAGAACTCTACTATGAGTTCATATTGAAGTCAAAATCTCTAAGGATTCTGAGAGCTCTGCCAAGTGGGCATTGAGCATATGCATAGTGATGCATTGAGAAGAACTCTGTTGTGAGTTCGAACAGGAGAACAAATATCACTATGGATTCTGAGAACATGGGATAGAACTGTTGAATGTTCTATAAGAAGATACTCTGCCAGGTGGGCATTGAGTAGGTGTGCAAACATGCACAAGAGGAGAAAAGAACTCCTTGAGTTATGGAATTAGTAGAAGATTCCAAGAAGAAGTATCTTTGAAGGGTTTTTGAACACCCTGAAACTCTCAGCAAAAGTTTTCTTGAGCAGAGGGATAGCCAGGAGGGAATCTGAATTCTCTATCTAAGGGAGAAAGGAAAAAGGGACTTAGTTCCTTAGAGATCTGAGTTCGTGAGTAAGCTCAAAAGGGATAGAACCTCATGCGTGAAGAGACTCTGGAAGGAATATAGGAGTCGTGGAAACCTCTTAAGGGTCTAGAGAAGGTCAAGCTCAGGAGGGCGAGTGCTTTTACAGACAAAGTCATAGCTACAAGGAGTGCAGAGGCTACAAAACTCCTTGAAGAGTTCAGAGAGTTTTTAAAGTTCAGGAGGAGTGGAATTTTTGTACACACAAGTGAGACTCAAGGCGAAGAGATCGTAGGGAAAATAATTCAAAGTGAAGGCCTTAGACAATTGGAATTCTTCCAAGTGTTAGAAGAAAGCACAGAAGCTCAGGAGGATGCACAGCAACCGTCAGATCAGGCTGAGGAGAAGAGATTTGGACCATTGGTTTTCCACGTCCAGGAAGCAGTAGAGAAGCACACGGGTGAGAGAATATGAACCGTCAGATCTTGAGCGAAGAACTTGAAAGCCGTTGGATCTGTTGAGAGTTACCCAAGGTTTAAACCCTCACAGGCAGAAGCGAAAGTATCGAAAGGGAGAAATAATATGAGACTATCCATTTAGGAGGATAGGTGGCAGAGATCAAGGGATCTCACGAACTCGGAGGTTTGCAAGGTGAGAGCCCAAAGGTTGGGTGCTCCAAGTCACGAGCAGTAAAGTGGCGAGAATATTGGGACTGTCCATTGGAGGAGGACAGGTGGCAAAGATCTAAGGATCTCACGAACTCGGAGGTTCGCAAGGTGAGAGCCCAAAGGTTGGGTGCTCCAAGTCGCGAAATCGCGAAGGGCTGAAGACAGGCACGAGAGACACGTGGCAGAACCACGCTGCAGGCCCAAAGGATAGATAGGCAGACACATGTCACATTATGGAAGGAGTCAACACTCCATTGACTTCTTGGGTCTCAAGGATTCATGAGATAAAAGAATGGGAGTTCAACCGTTGAACTCACGAAGTGGGAAGAAGCGAGAAGCAATAGTCTTAAGCCTAGCTGGTGGTCACGCGCGAAGGGCACTGACAAGGGAAAGAGTTATCTGACGATCTCATATATTGCAGGATTGGATAGGAAGAGTCGAGAGCTTTGACTCACGAAATTGTGAGAGGTGATTTGTGACAAGCGCCTTTCGAGGTAGGCCTTGGTTATAGCATTGTGGTTGCACGAAGAGGGCGAAGCTCGCGCCTAGTGCTGTTCACACAGGGGAGCTTCCCCAAAGGACCTGTGGATAGATTTAGAAGAGATTCTAATAAGGAATCGAAGGAGCTGCTTCAGCTCATGAAATAGAGTGAACAATCCTTAAGACCGGGAGGTCACACAGAGACTCTACCGAGGCAGAGGTGGCATCTATGTCAACCGCTTTCAACTAGGACTATAGCATCTTCATATCTTGAGTAACTTTTAGGTATTCTATGATACTCGTAATATTCTGCCTCTACTTGAGGTCTTGGATAGCTATTCTTACTCTTTCTTCTTCCTTGTCACACTTTTGGACCTGCTCATCCTCTTCCAGCATTGTCCAGAGCTACCCTTCTCAGTCGAACAATTATGCTACTGCGCAGACTTTTTTCTTGATATCACCTATTTGAAATGAAACTTCTTACTTCCTTTGTTCTCTCACCTCCATAGGATTCGTGGGGTTAAGTTTTTCATTTAGCTCCTCAATCTCTTGCCTATAGTGATCTATGGTTTGCGCAATGAGACTGGGATTCTCCTCTGTGCTTTTGTTCTCTTCTTGCACATTGTCAGGGATGAGATTATACACCATTGTTAGACCCTGTTCCATTTTTTTTGTGCGTTCTTTTTTCTCCTTAGTTTCTAGCTTGACCTACTCGACTACCAATTCAAAGGATTCCTTTCCATTCTTCATATGCTACAATTGTGTTGCATTTGTTCTTGCACACGACTGCACCTCCTGCGCAACACTGACTTGAAGCCTGTATAGTTCCTTAGTTGGTATTCTTGCCGTTACCAACTCTACCTGTGCCATATCCTTGTGTGGTGTCTGGGCTATGACTTCATCCATCTGCAACATGTTGGATGTGACTTGAAATTTCAGACTCACTTGCACTATGGTCTGGATGGTGTTTTGTTCACTTGGCGCGGTCCTTGCCTCTACTTTTGTTGCTACGGGGAAGGGCTATATTCCCCTTTTAGGCCTGTGCACTTCTCTCATCTGCTCCAGGACCTTCCTTATGTGTTCTATCTCATCTTTAATTTGGCAACTTTGGTGTTGGGTGTATTTGAACTACTCGACTGCGTGTTCCTGTACTTTTTGTGCAACGAGGTCGGCGTCATCGTCCATAATAGTGTCTCTGGCAGCTTCTTGTGCACCTTGGCCTTCTTGTGAGACCCCCCTGTGTGTATGATTGGCTACTTGGGTGGCTCTATTTCTTGTGGGGTAGCTTTCGATGGGGTTTCTTGTGTCATTGTATCCCCCATTACTTGTTCTCCTTGTGCTAGGGAAATGTCCTTTTTTCTTGACTGCACATATTTCTTTGGCGCACTCCCCTTCTTCTGTTGCACCACATTTTGGCTGGGCTTTGAATTTTTGGCCACAACGTTGTCTCCTGTAGGTGTCTTCAATACCCCTGCTTCTACCTCCTTGCTTGTAGGAACTTCCTTATGAATGATCAGGATCTTCCAGTCATTGTGTCAATCCTGCATGGCCATTTCTTCATATTCACCACTGATGTAGTATCAAAGTTGTAGCCATTCCTTGGATGGATCCCTACACGCCTGTATCCACATGGTGTGGTGCGTGTCTTTGAAATTTGCAATACCTTGGTATTGCTTGACAACCTCTGGAGTGATCCTCCATGTGTTTTCTATGCTTTCTTGGATGTCGTTGAAGTACCACACAAAGGTACTCGCGTTTCTCCTTCTTCTCTTGGGGTCTGAAGTGTTCCCCATTGAGGCATACTATGTTGCATGGAAATGACCTATTCTTTCACAAAAGTAAGAATATGGTGGCTCCCTCCACCCGATTAGTGCTATAAAAATTATTAACCAAGAATAATGAAACTTTGTCCCCAAGTCCTGCGCATATTTGTAGTCTTCAAGGAACATATTCAATAGGTAAGGGGCCCAACTGAGCATGGTGCCATGGGCACACCGTGTTGCAGCTGTGACAACCCCTACAAGGACTTCCTTGTGACACTTTCTTAACAGTTTGCAGGCCATAATCTGTGTGGCCATTTTTTTGGTTGTGTCACTGATTATTTTTATTATTATACCATGCGAGCCCCTTTCTGTGTCATATGTTTTCTTCATCTCCTCAGCAAGAGATTTCTGCTTTGTCTTGTCATCCAGGGACTCTGTGAGACTCTCACCCATGGACGAAATCCCTATGATGAATGAAATCAACTCAACATCGATTGAGATGGGTTCCTCCATCCATAAGAAGCCTCCATCGAGGACCACCATTAACTGCTTGGTGCAGTTATTTACTTACTCCCCCCTTCCAAAATGGGGAATTTCCACCAATTTGAGGATTCTTGAGTTGGCCATGCCAACTGCCCATGCTTTTGGTTGTAGTATAAGGTCTCCAAAGGGTCTTGTACCTATGATTTCCATGTATACATGTTGCGCAAATTATGGTAATTTTCCATGCAACCCCTCTGGAATGCATGGTAGTATAATTGTTGTGTCGAGTTGCTTGCGTGGGGACCACACCATGGGATTCTTTCGCTTTCATCTGATTGATGTGCTAGAGGTCCCAACCTTCGCTTTCCCATGCTCTACGACCATATCTAGCTACCTGGTTATGTCTTCGACCAACCATTCCTACTGTTGTGTAAACCCTACTTCAGGTTATGGTCTTGGAATGACAACCTCTATGTGCTCGTTGGATTCACCATTTGTTCTTTGAGCTTCTTCAGCCCTCGCAAGTTGTTGTAGGGTACTTGCGTCATTTGTTTTTTAGCCCTATGCACTGTCGTGCAAATCGATTTCCATGGAAGTCATTATTGGAGCTTGGGCTTCTTCCTCCACCGGTGTGGGGCTTGCTGGTTTGATGCATGGTGAGGGGATTGTGTCAACATCGATGAATCCCTCTCTCTGTGCAATTTCTTATTCGGATTCTACAGTTTCATGAGACATTCTCACGCTGCTGAGGGTTTTCCTCATTGTTTGGCTCGGTGTGCCAATCTTTGGTGTTTTCATCGTGGGTACTTCTCACTTTTTTCTGAATGGGCTTTGATGGGTTTGCACTGTGCACTTGTCTATTCACCTCTTCTCTGCGTTCTCTCTATCACAAAAATTTTGTAATTTCATAATAAGTTGTATTGTGCTCGCGTTTCCCCTTTATATAGAAGGTTCCATCAACTCCGCAAATCTTCTCGAAGAAGCTTCCCTGGCTACAATTAATGCAATGAATCTTTACAAGTACATTCAATTTAATTTCATAAATGTCGCCAATTGGCACCTTTTTATCGTAACCATCATTTTTCCCTTTTCTAACCGTTGGTCCTTTTTTCGATGTGCTGAACTTTTTAAGTGTGTCGTGCATTTCTACTATGATTTTTCGTTAGTGTGCAATGCTTTTCTTTATTTTATCCATCTGGTGTGCACAGACATTTTTCCATTTGTCATGCTAAGTCCACTTTTTCTACGCACAATATTTCTCAGTAATTTTTGTATTTTCTTTCTTTTCTATTTTTGTATTTCTTTTTCCTTGTTTTTAACCTTTTTATTTCTTTTTGTCATTTTTCTATCCTAGCTTCTACTATATTACACTATGTACATGTCCTTCTTACTGCATTGTAACTTTTAATTCTAGGGAGGTCGATTGTCCCTATATAGTTTTAGTTGACTACCATTTATCATTCCTTTCATTTTTGTTCCTGCCAAATCCTTTAGATGTATAGATCCTCCATCTGTGATAGTCTTTACCTCATATGGCCCCAGTTAATGCATTTTGAATTTGACAATATGTTGAAAACATTTACTTTCATAAAGAAAGTAGGTCTCCTTCCTTGAAAATATTCCTCTTGATATGTCTATCATGCCAGGCTTTGTCTCTGGCTTTTTGTACTTCTTGGTGAAATCCTGCCTAAATCCTATCCTCTTCCATTTCCATTAGTTGATTCAACCTCTCCTTAACTACGCCTCTTTATGTCATGTTGGTGATTGTTGCTACGCACATAATGGGTACTGTAAATTCCAATGGTAATACTTCTTCCTTCCCATACATCAATCTAAATGGTGTTTGTCTTGTCAATTTCTTGCATGTAGTCCTATATTCCCATAGTACTGTTGGTATTTTCAAATCTCAATCATCCCTATTGATATTGCATATCTATTCTCCAAGATATTATTGAAGGCTTATATTGTTCCATTTTCCTGAGGATGCTATGGTGTACTCTTCTGGTGATAAACTTCAAACTCCTCATTCATATCCCTGATAGTGTTGTTGATGAAGTGAGTACCTTGGTCACTCATCAAAATCCTTGGACATCCAAATCTGGTGATCACCTTCTTAAACAGGAAGTTTGTTGTTCTCTCCGAGCTACAGTCTTTGACTGGTGCTCCTTCTTCCCATATTGTTAATTATTATGTTGTGGTATTGATATATCTTTCTCCTAACCTTTTTGTTGGTGGATGTATTGTCCCAACAAACTCTATTTCCCATTTGTCAAATACCTACAAATTTATTTGTGGTCTCAGGGGAATCTCATCCCTTTTTTTGGGTTTTCCCACCCTCTAACAGATATCACATGCCTAGCAATATTCCTTGGAATCCCTGTGAATTGTTGGCCACTATAATCTTGCACGCAATACCTTTTGTGCGGTATATTTTCCTGCATAATTCCCTCCATCTATTTCCTCATGAGATTCTACCAAAACTCTAGGCCTTTCATTCTCTAGTACACACCTTCTCAAAATGTTGTATGCGCCCATTTTATATAAGTGTCATGCAATTAGTTGATGGCCTGCAGCTATGACTACTGGATTCTTCTTTTGCGTAGTGCTAAATTCTTGTGGTGCAATCCATGTGCTCAAGTATTCAATGATATCAAAAAAATATTCATCATCTATTTGTACTGAAAACCACTGCGCATTAGGGAAGTTGTCTTTCAAGTTGGTAGGTTATTCTCCATTAGTTACCCTTGATAGATGATCAGGTCCTGCATTCAAATTCCCTAGTTTGACTATCACTTCAAAATCAAATTCTTGAAATAACAACAACCATCTACATATCCTTCATCCCAACACTGGCTTCTTGGCTAAATATTTTAGGGAAGAATGGTTTGTGAACATCTTAAAGTGTTTTCCCATCAAATAGTGGTTGAACTTATGAAGTGCATATACCATGGCTAGGCTTTGTCTTTCTGTGGTGTTTTAATTCTTCTGTGATTCTGACATTTTTCTTCTTGCAAAGGCTATAGGATGGTTTAAATCCCCTACTCATGGCCGCACCAGAATTGCTCCAAGTGTTATGGCCAATGCATCTACATGCACATGAAATGTCTTTTCCCAGTCTAGAAATACTATGATAGGTGTTGTGACCATATTTTCTTTTAAGGTGTCCAACCCTTATTGAAAATCTTCATTCCACTTAAATTTGATATCCTTTTTGAACATTTTTTCCATTAGCGCAGTAATTTTTGCATAACCCTTTATGAATTTCCTATAATAGCATGCATGTCCTAGTTATTCTTTCAACTGGTGCATTGATTTTGGCAGTGGTAAGTTGACAATGAATGCAATATTAGCAGGATCTACTAAGAAGCCTTGTTTACAGACTATATGGCCCAACAATATTCCAAAAGGTCTACCAAAAATGTACTTCTTGATATTCGCTGATATTTGACATTGTTTGCATATTTCCAACATAATCCTTAATACATCTATATGGTCTTTTAACAAACTGTATATAGTCTAGTCATCTAGATATAATTCTAAAAATCGATGTATGAATTCCTTAAAAGCATCTATGACTACTCTTGACAATATGGCCGGTGCATTCTTCAGCCCAAATGGAATGACTATGTACTGGTAGGATCCCCATTCTATAGAAACATTAGTCTTATACCTATCTTCTGGAGATATCATGATTTGATGGTAACCTGAGAATCCATCTGTAAATGAGTATGCTTCCCGACCTCCTACATTCTCTAATACCTCATCTGTGAAAGGGGTGGGAAAAGGGTCATGTAAGGAAGTATCATTCAATTTTCTCAAATCTACACAAATCCTTATCCCCCCTTTCTTCTTTTCTTGCACTACCATGGGACTTATCCATTCACATTCCTCTATTGGTTCTATGATACCAACTTCCAACATTTTGTCAATTTCAACTTTCACTTTCTGCTTATACACTGGGTTAAGTCTATAAGGTCTCTATCTGACAGGTATTGCCTCGGGTTTGAGAGGCATCTTCATCTCTCCTAGCTCTCCTACTATGCCTTTCATCTCTGTAAAGGTTGTTAGGAATAGGTCATTGTATTCACATAGTAACTCTATTATTCTTTCCACTATTTGTTCATCCCAATAGTCTCCAATACTTGCCATTTTAGGATTATCAATTGTCCCAATGTTGACTTTCTTCACTTTGATAGGTGTAGAAAATACTTTTGATTCCAAAGATGGACCTTCCACCTCTCTTTCTCCTTCAATTTTTGTAATTTGAATATTATGCGGGTCGTCTTCATATGGTGCTTCTTATTCCACATGATAGCATGACAGTATTTCCTTGACTGTCTGTATATTCTATTTTTGATACTCCTTCATGAGTTCAACCTATGGTTCATTAATAAATATCACCCCTCTTATATGTTTTAGTGTTGAATCAATGTTGGGGTTCTCATTTTCAAATGAGAAGGTTACTATAAAATTTTGTTGTAATGTTGTCCATTTTGCAGTGCCTCTGCATAGTTCCTGGTCTACATACCAATTTTCTGGAATTAGTTCCAATGTATGGATGAAGTTATGAGGCCATTCCTCTGGTGGTGTCATCCTCCATTGTGTATTGAAATTATCCAAATGTTCTATTGGTGTCCCCTGCCCATCATATCTCTTCATTTTTTTGTTTCATTGTTATGTGCCAAATCTAATGTGAAATAGTCACTTACATATGTTCTAGTCCTTAACTGTTTATTTGTGTGCACCCCACCATATTGTAGGTGTTTCCTTGAGTGTAATGTCTAGGGATAAGAACCTCTTATTCTCTAACACTTCATCTTCATATCTTGTTATGAATTCTTCTAAGTCATTTATGCCATGAAAACTGGGAGGTTCTCTTATCTCGGTGCCCACCCATCTTACTGTGCAGTCTATTCTTGCGCACCTTCTTGTGGAGACTTCATGTAACCTTTGTTGCCAATTCTCCAAAATTGTATCTGATTCAGAAGCACATGATGTGATTCTCCTCCAACTAAGTACCCCATCTACAGTTGAGTTGACATAATCTTCTTCGCACGCGGTGGTTCTATACAACTGGTTTATTTCCTCCAGATCTAAGAAAGTGGGCTCTACAAACCTTTCGCCTTATGATGGATCTAATGGTGCAATGACTCTGTATTCTCCTGATTAAAATTTCATCTTCCTTGTCTTCAAGTTGATTATGGCCTGGTTATCAAATGCACAATCCAAGCCAAGCAATGTTGGATAAGGTGTTATGCCATCCACTATTTATATCACTTCAAAGTCTGCCTTAGTGCACACTCCATCCAAATCTAGTGTCACACCCTTAAGGCTTCCAATTGGTAGAACTCTATGTTGATTTTATAACTTCAACTAGACAAGTGAATAGCCCAATGTGGTCTCTCCCATACACTTCCATCTATTCTTGGGTAACACATTTACCTCAGAGCCTAAGTCTAGTATAATATCCCCCATGTTGAAATCCCCTATATTGGAATTCAATATGAATCCTCTTCTTTTCCTCCTTCTTGTATGAAGGTGATTGACTGCTCTCTGCTCTAACTTCCCCTCTACCTTTGTGTTACATATTTCTAATGTATTTTTCAAAACTTTAACAGATGATGCATCATTTAGTAGTTTAACATGGGATTGTAGAAAAGTCTTTATGGTACTTACTTTCCCTAAAGGTGGTGCTTCATTGGTGTGGTCCATCGACGAAGGAATCTCGTACATTGGTACATTCTGAGTTTGTTGCACAACTAATGTAGATGCAACATCTTGTTTGAGGAACTCTTGTCTTGCGTCCTTGAATGTTTATTTTTCTTTCCATGCATCAAACTACTTATGTGGTTCAATATTCTTCTTCACCGATTGGTATGGTGTTGGATATTTTCTCACTGCATCAGTTCCTGTCTTAGCACCTCCTCGTGTGACTATGTTGATATTTCTTCCATCATCCTCGACTTCTACAGAGATACACTGAACATTTTGGTTGTTATGGTCTTATTTCCTTGAATTGTTCCCAAAGGTGTTGGGTATTCCTCTGTATCGTGGTATGTTGCGCGACAATACATATATGTCGCTGGTGGGAGTGAAAATTCTCTTACATAATGTCCTGGATTTTGGAATTTTTGGTACACCACTGGTCCTCTTCCTCTTCCAAAACCTCCTATACCTCGTCCTCCACTTATGCAGATAATTCGATCTCCTCATGGTGCATTTTACTGAGGCACCTAATTATACTGTGCGAGGTTATATTGTGGCTGCACATTATTATATTGTGGCTACGCACTATGATACTACTGATGCACAATGTTATATGGAGGTGGTACCTGGTTAAACTGAAGTGCAACTTTCCCTAGCATCATTTCTTCCTGTAACCTATAGGTGTATGACATTCTTTCCCTTATCAACTCCATCGTCCTACAAGCTTTATCATCATGGACCACTGACTTGCAAAAAATTGCAGTATGAGCTCTTGGGTACTATCTGGTACTTATACATCATTGGACAATGATATGGATCATTCCCATGTGTCTTATAGATATCACACCATGGTCCTCCTATTAATAAAGGGTTTGGTACTCCTGTTTCCATGTACTACGCGAACGTTGGACATTAATTCTTGTGGTGTCCTTTTATCCTTCATGTGGTACATCAAACAACTTATCTTTGTTTGTTTTCCTTATTTTGTTTTAGTTGAAATGTAAGGTTATTCAGATCCTCCTTCAAATCCTCTATTGTTGGATACGTCTTTTGATATTGGTTCTCTTCCAGTTGTAATGCTTCCTGCAAAGCCTCTTCCTGAGTTTGAAACTTGTGTTGTCTCAATGGGTATTTCATATGTGGTAACAATGAATTCACGAAGAGATGTCTATGTTGCATGTCAGTCATGAAATACTTCAATTTACCCTTCAACCATTTGAACCTATGATCAATCTCCCAAAAAAATCACCTAGTTTCTGTTTGATTTCAATCATCTCATTCATATATTGATATTCTAAACTAGGATTCTAAAATTCATTTATCAATATATTCTTGACATTTGGAATCGTCCTTGTTGTTCCTAGTGGATTGTTTACAACTAAGCTCATATACCAGTCTAGTGTGCGGTCTCTTAGCATGATAGATAACTACGTAAGTTTTGTATACTCATATATGATTTTTTTTGCTTCCCATATCTTCTCATAGATGAACAAATTCTTTTCAAGGTCCTCAGATTCCTCTCCCTGAAGTTATGGTAACCTAATGGTGGGATTATGTCCTTCCATATTGAACTATGATGAACTACTACCTCCGCGTGGTGTAGATATTTCACTGCTACTTCCTGAAATGGCTCCTATAGTTATTTATCCTTTTTTAGATGTACTCCCTGCTATATTTCTTCCACTAAAATTCAATTTTATGAATGGTAGTGTTCTTTTTGGTGTACTAGTCGCACATGGGGTTATGGGTTCCACACTGACACTGAAATGGATGGGAGTTCTTCCTTCTATTCCTACCCTTGGACTGCATGTCTTCCTTTCTTATGTTGTGCGCAAGATTTCCTCAATCTGATCCACAACTCGAATATCCTCTAACTCTTCCTCATCACTTGCCAAGCCCTCTCTATAAGCTATGGATCTCTTCTTGCTATTCATCTTATATTGGTAGGGCACTCCACTACGTGTCTTTCCAATTGTTTCCATTATCTTCTTTATCTGGTCTTCCTCCATCATGATTGGGTCTATGGCCTCCTTATTCTTTCCCTTATCCATCTCTTCCTCCATTTCTCCACCTCTTGTCAATGCTTCCCCTCTTCCCCCATGCACATAGGGAAGTTTAGTTGTTTGATTCCATAGTCATCACACCATTGTTATACAATAAAATCTTGATTGAAGTATAAAATGCTTGGATATACCTACCTCTAGGTCCTTTTAGAAACTACTTCTCCATTTCGTTGTAATACTTTATGGTATCTAATGTAAATTCTATGATAAAATTTGCAACAATACTATCTAACCAGAAATATATTGTGCTTGTGAATTTGTTATTAAGTTGTTGTAACTACATGATCTCCATAGGATTCCACTTGAGTTGTCTGATTCAATTTGTAGGGTGGTTGTATTTCAACCTCAATAGCCACTCGTGCAACCAATGTGGGAAATCATATAAAAATACCTCATGCAGGTCACTAAACATGTACTTGCCCAGATATTTGCACGATGTTAACTTAGGGTTTCTATTATATTTCTGTGCAAACTCAAGCTCCTTTATTTTCAACCATCTTTCTATCTCTACCTTTGTTGGATTCTATGGTCAGAACATTCCCTTTCTATACCTTCATTCTTTGCATGCTTCTTTTATGGATCCCATTCACTCAATCCCATGCAATTCTAGCCAACAACGAAACCATTTGTTGATTATTACTATTTCTTTCTACTTCTTGGGTTGGCCTAGGTTCAAATCTGAACAAGTTTCCAACAAATCCATCTAAAACTATCAACCCTTCTGGTAAACCAGAAGGCAACACTACAAATAAAATGTATTGCATAGACTCACTCAAGATAGTTGTATGGGCGAATGCAATGCTCAAGTTCTTGCAGTCTAGGAAATAGTGGGATATGGGATTGTTATTGATATTTCTCAGGCCTTAAACTGATTACTCAATATATTCTTCTTAAGATCCATTCATCTGTAATCTTATACATGCATTCTAATAGATATAGCTAACCAATTATGTGTAAACCAATCATTAGCAAGAATTAAATATGATCAACCATTAACATGAAGTAAACATGCATTCACTCATCAAACAATACATAGGTTTTACCATGGTTCACCCCCTCCTGGGCTACGTCCACAAATATATGGATTTTTTGGCTCTTTATTTTGTTTGTTGCAATAAATGGCATTGTTCGCACTGCAATTCCTATCATACAGTCAAGAAAGAGGTTCCACAACCTCTATGAGGCAGATTGTACCACACCAGGCTCCTCAACCTTTGATGTAACCTGTAAGATCTCACTACCTTACTCTTCTACAACTCAACAACTTACAAACTTGTATCAAAACTATCTTGGTACTCCTTACAATCGCTCAAAACTGGAACGACTTTCGAACAAAAACCACTTGGAAGCCCAACCCAAACCTCCTAGATTCTTATTTATACTAGTTTACAAGTTTACCAGACCTTACAATCTCTTACCAAAACCATAACCCTAACATGGTTAGGTTTTCTTTCTTGCACCTCTTGCATGCTTTCCTTCTTTGCATGCGGCTTTCCCTTGCATGTGTTGCTTTTCTTGCCAGTTTTTCTTCTGAAAAACTGGGTTTTATTCTTAAAAAATAGGTACTACCTCAAAATAGGCCTATGCACAACATCAACCAATTATATATAGTCACATGGATCTCATACCCACTATCACAAGTGTATAGCTCAAACCATGTACTTATCATAAAAAAATTGTCTCTCTAATAATGTGCCATACAAGTACTAATATCCATAAACCAAATATAATTAACTATCACATCAAACATGTATCAAACCCTCATTGTTATTCAACTTCAACATGTACCAATATCTTCAACAATACATCTCAACTAAAATGACTCAAACTTATACAATGTGACACATGATATGCCTCAACAAAATACCCAAGAATGTGTGCCAACTACAAACAACAAGTGCACCAACAATGTGCCTCTACATATCTTCCTCATACAATATGTACCACCTCTTGAAGGGTAACTGATCTAGTGAGGGCCACGTTCTATTCCTTTGAGATAAGAGTTGGTATGTGGTGGGTGATTTTTCTTATGGCATGTTTACACACCAAATTCACACACTAATAAGTTTTGTGCTTATGTATTGCATCATAGTAAGTGTCACACTTATGTATAACTTATGTATCACATTCTACTAAGTGTCGATTTTTCGCACTACTAAGTGTCACACTTATGTATCACATTTTACTAAGTGTTGCACTTAAAGGTCGCAATTTTATCATCACCTGGGAGTACTTTTCATGTTCCCTAGACATGATTGATGAGAAACACATCATTTGGAGGTCGCAATTCTAGTTTTACCTTGACATTTTGACCATGTTTTAATTTTAATGCTCCCCTACCCATGTATAGGGAGAATTGAACTCTTGTAAAAACTCATTTCTCAGTAATAAGGGAGGGTTTTCAATGCCCTATGCTCAGTGTTGGGGGAGTGTTGAAGTGGTTAGAGGAGGTTACAATTATCCCACCTTATTCTAAGGGTCATTTATAAGACGATGAGGTTAGTTTGGGTCAAGGATTCGAGTCATATCTCATGGCTCCATCTTAGGAAAAATCAATATCCATGAGATAAGTCGAATCACAACTTATGGAGCTAAATCCTCAACCATTTCCCAAAATACTCCATGGTGGTTAAGCCTCCAACTCCTATATAATGAGGTAATTCTAAGGTGAATGGAGGGAGAGGGTAGTTCATAAAATCATACCTATCATCTGGTAATGCACTAAGGGGTTGGAAAGGATAATTTTAGAGGAATGCTAGCACAACATCACAATGTTGTAATTTTTTCCATGTTTTCTATTATTAATATGAAACTTGGCCTATTTCCTTAATTGTCTCTTGTTTATCTCATTGCACGAATGTTTTTCTTTGTTTATATTCTACATAGATATATTTACTATTATCTAATGATATACAGTATCAAAAGAGAGTTTTTTAATCTCTTGTAGGAGGTGCTTCCACATCAGGAGCTTGGAGATCAAGTCTAACAGTTGGAGTAGTGAGGGAAACCTACAGGAAAGAGGTAACCCATCTCTCTCTCTCTCTCTCTCTCTCTCTCTCTCTCTCTCT